>RCAB01000200.1:0-105607 GCA_003640385.1 Setaria digitata | reverse complement strand
CTGCACCTGCACAACTCCCTTTCCATCTTTCCTCTCCTTCCAACCTTTAAGGACTACTTCCTACAAATATTATAGATCATATTCATTCATATTTGTATATATTCTAATATCTATCATCATCGCAGATTGCACTACATGCATAGTGCATTAATACAAAATTTTAAATATTGGAATTGTTATTTGAAAGGAAAAGATAAACATTTATAGTATATATATATATATAGATCGTTGAATTGTTCTATACTAGAAATTGTCAAAGACGTAAATGGACTATTAGTCCAATTTTACCAGTCTACTTTTTTCTTTCTCTTCCATCCATGAGAAACTTAACTTGTTGAGGAAAATTTGAAGTTACCAAAAATTTTTCAACAGTTAATCTTTAACTGAAGCGGAAGATTTATCCTTCTCAATATTGGTGAGAATGCTTAGAAAGTCTAACTACAATCAAATAGTAATTAATTAGTGATAAAGATAAAGAGGAAGAGAAGGCATTCATGAGCTTTTCAGTCACTTTTTCTCAATCGCATTTTAACTTTGCTGCTAATTTCTTCTTAATTAAACTTTATTAACAACTTGTTAATTAGATTCATCAAGTTGAGAATAAGAACAAACAGATACAAACAAATATATGCAGAAAAACTGCAGGTAATTTAACGATCTCTATTCTTAAAAGTTATCGAGTTTCAAAAGATTTGATTCCAGGCACAAGTTACACATGCCATAAATCAGCCACAATATCCTGATCATTTCTTAACTATAATGATAATTTTAACTATATTGATAATTTAGACTTATCACTGATTCAAAATAGTTTCATCTTCATTCTCGTTTCATTCATTAACTTATCCAATGTAAACGCATCTGTAAATCAAAAAATAAGAAAGAGTTTTTAAAAACATTTTTTTTTTATTATGTAAATACAAGCAAGCAATCTTTTCAATAAACATATCCATTATCCATCAGATTCTTCAAGAAATCATATCACTTTAAAATGAATCCTGATTATGGAAGGTATTGTGTGATTTAGAGTATATTAAGCAAAAATATTAGCTTAGCTTTAAATAGATTAAATACTCTGAAGATTGTGAAACTTTCCGAAGATTACAACACTTCATGACAGTAAATTATCATTCAACTGCACTCTCTTAAACTTTTGAAATTCTTTGAACCAAAAAAAAATCCACATCTCGAGAACATTTTTTTAGTTCTGCAAATACAGTAATGCTGATTTCTCCCTAAATTTTTGCCGATCTTCGAGACAGCTTCGATTAGAAAGTGATAAAAGTTTAATAATTCACCAGTAAAAAAATAAGCAAATGGACAAATAATACATAATTAAAGGAGATTAGCAAATTACAGTAAGTGGGAAAAAATCCAACCTTTATAACAAAAATTTTCCAGTTGTTTTGAGAAATAAATAAATGACTGATCGTTGAGGAGAAAAATGATAGCATGATAAGTGATAAGACTTATAAGATGCTCCTGTCGTTGGAAAATATGAATTTTAGCGGATGAATAAATAATTTTGTCGATATAGACAGATGAAAGATGTACTGATTGCGAATGATACTGTAAGAAACGAAGAGGTATTAAATTGAATGAATATTTGTCCTCGAGCTAAATGAAAATTTGTTCTGTCTTGCAATAAACAAAAATATTTCATCACTGATAATAAGGATGCAACAATTAGATTGATATTATCCATTAAACTAAATAAAAAATATTGGACAGCAATAATCAGGTACTGATATCACTCCGATTAGTAATAGTAACTCTAAGGTCTATCGGTAGCATCTGATATTAGATTCAACAATTTTCTTTATTAGCAACTATCTGTCAGAATTACAGACTGGAATCAGAACCACTGTATCATAAATGATAAGGCGATCGAGAACGGATTGACTTTTTAACGCTCCAAATAATTAGAATGAACATCTGTGAAGTAAGCATAAAAAAGTAGGATCAGTCTTTCGAGAATGAGCTTGAAATAACTGAGAGATTAAATATTTGATGAATTACAATATTATCTCATTAAAAAAAAAAAAAAAAAAATAGAAGAAAAACAATGCGAACTAATATTGGCAAAGATTATCACAAATAAGTATGGCCAGAGAAATTGGAAAAACTTTTTCAGTAAGTGTCACTGTTGTCATGAATGCCTGCTATTAGAAGCTGTTACACATTTTCAGTTCACTTGAACAAAATTTTAATTAAAATCTCTCAAAAATATTTTTTTCCTGTATAGCGAACACTATTGGCCAAGTTATTTTTGTTGGCAGTTTAATTATATCATCTTCAGCAAGGTGACAACAGGTAAACTATGCAGTAAATGATTTATTGCATAGTTTACCTAAAACAAAAATTTATATGTGGGTAGGTAGTAGATGTTTGCTTTATCAGTCAAAATCCAAATTTTCAATAATTCCACCATCCGAGAAAAGGAACACAGCATTTTCCGCTCCTCCCTTGCAATGAACATTAATTTGACCTTGACCCGAATTCACCTTTCATCATATATTTTCACCTTATATCAGGCATATATACCGGTTAGACTACCATATTACAAATTACTCAACCCTTCAGGACGGGTAAAAGTGCAGGGTAAGATTAAATTAAACATACCTTTCACTGCAGATGACTTGTTGATTGCTTCTGAAATTAAGTATCAGAGATGTGTGGAAACATTTTTTTGAATTGACCTTTCTGGAATGAGTTATTTCGGAAATAAATTTTTTACAGTTTCACAATCAGTATGTAATATTCGCTACCTTTTTTTGCTATAATAGGTGAAGGAAAAAATTCAAAAAAAAAATTTAATTCTGTATCATTTAATTAATAGTGTCTTTTAAAACCAAAATGAAATTAAAAGATTAAAACAAAAATAAAGTTTTAAAATTTGATAATAAATCAATGAAATAAATTAGAAAATGCTGTAGAATATAATAATCTATCGATAAAAATTCCTTCGCTTCTTTCTCGTTCCTTAAAAGATTCAGATCATTTTCAGAAACCATAAATTTCAAATTTCACTGATCCACTCCTTCATCTCATCTTTTACAATATCATCCCTGTAAATATAGGTCTAAGATCAATCAGGAATATTTTATTATCTTGTCCATATTTCTAGAATGGTTCCGTTAAAGTAAGTGAAATTATATTTTGTGGAATTTTCACGAATTTAATAGATTTTTCCAAAATTTGAGATTCGAATAGGGCGCAAAGGGATTGTTGGAAGAGAAATCGAATCATTTGACCTAATTAGTACTGGAAATGGATGAAATGATTGAAAACAAGATGAGAAAAGAAGTAGAAAGAGACGAAATGACTTAATCCATCAAATGATGAATTGAACAATTGACAGCTCCCGACATCTAACTTGTTTTATGATGAACTAAAGAAGACAAGACAAGACTTTCATGAAGCCCATCACTATTCCGATTCGTCATAATAATCATTCTTTCATTAATTGATTCATTACACTTCACCATACTTGGTTCAATCACCCTAATCACAGGTATATACCTATAATTAAACAAGCAATCTTATACTTCACCTATATCTTTATCAAGACTATCAAGCTTCACTGCGTTTATACTTATACTAAGTTATGATTACATTGCTTAGAGCTATCTTATCCTCTACTTATATCTTTATTTCGACTATTATGTTTTATGCTTATACTTCAACTAGATCACGCTTGTATTTTTTAAAATTAACTTGTATCTTCATATTTACCTATCTATTCCGGAAACGAACCGTATACCGTTTGCGCCTGCTCTTTTTTTACTTTCCGCTTGCGATATTTTTTAGACCGAACAATATTTGATATCAGAAATGAATGATAATTCCGGATTTTGCTAATTTATTTAACCGGAAGTAAAAATTATCACCNCTCTTTTTTTACTTTCCGCTTGCGATATTTTTTAGACCGAACAATATTTGATATTAGAAATGAATGATTAATTCCGGATTTTGCTAATTTATTTAACCGGAAGTAAAAATTATCACCTCAATATATTCGTATAAGTATTGCACCGTTTTCGAGCGAAAATTTAACCTGTTGACATTCGATTATCATCAGCACACTCAACATTTTCCCTGTTTGAAAGAATGGTTCTCAATTAATTAGCAAATGATTCTTAAACAATTACATTAAGAAATAATATATGCATTATTGCCCAAGAACTAATAGTTTTAAATTACAAAATTCGTTGAATTAATTAAAAATAAGATAACTTATTGCAAATAAATGTTTGTAATTAAAAAATATTTAGCAGTTTTTGTATATCAGAATAATTAATAAGAAGTTTGTGTGCTGTTGCACACAAACTTCTTATTAATGCATCTCTCGTTTGTCAACATTTTGTTGCTAATTGTGAATAAATTAAAATGTTAATTGAAATTTTAAGAAGCAGCATTTTGCGTATTGCGATGTCATTTACAAATTATTTGGAACAATGGCTAAGTCAAATATTTCCGGACCTTTCACTACTAGAACGATTATTGCACCGACTGGACTTAAACAGTCTACGTCATACCTATTATTTAATTACACCTAATGAAACAATGTTCGAAACAATCGATGAGGTGCCTAATTATACGACACAGGTGATATCGTAATCCCAAAATTCTACCACTGATAAAAAAAATACCAAAATTCAGCCGTTAAATAGAGCATTATTTTACAAAAATATCAATAGATTTAATTTTACTAACATTTTCTTCTTCACTATGTATTCATTAATTATTAATTATAAAATTACTTTTTTTTTCAATCCAACACAAGTAGTAAAGCCTTTTTGTCGATGAATTATATTGCAGTTAATTAATAAGTTACTAAAATAGTCACAGACTTCATTTGAAGATATCGAATTATTTGATATTTAAAGTCTTTACGGCACTGTATCACAGATTAATATTACATGTTATACCATACAGTAGTAGAGTACAGTAAGCCGTTATGATAAATCATCAATTAATGGAATAAATTTTTAAAATTCAAGATCATCGTAATTAACAGTGATTTGTTAAATAAACTCTTAACTTCAGATCCAAAAAAAAGATTCATAAATAGCTTATTATTATTTTAGTCCTTTCTCTAGCAACCTTCATGATTAGCTTTTTTTTATTCTAGGTTAGTCTTTGGTGGTTGGTATTTATCATGCTAGAATTTTGTTTCTTAATGATACGTGGAAATAGTGGAAGATTTGCTCTCAACGATTCTATTACATCAATTTCTGCGGGAATTCTTTCACAATGTTTCAAGCAAGTTTTTCTTTTTCAAATAATTTCGAAAAAGAAAAAATAGCGACAAAAATATGAATGACATGTAATAGGGAAGAATGCGAGGACTAATTTTATTAAGTCAATAAATTTATTAAGTGAAATATAATAATTCGAAATGGATAAATTTACAAGAATTATTTTAAAATTCGTTAGCGAACTTCCTACATCATCTGATTAGGCAATTAATTAATGAATAAGAAAAAAACAATAAAAATTACAATACTTCTAGCCTATCTGAAGATATTTTCCGTTGAAATTCAGAAGAAAAAGTTTTCTTTTATTTTGCATGCATTAATTTCAGTAATCGAATAATTTAGCAACTGCAAAAGTTAGTCCTGCTATAATTTTAATTAAAAAAGAATTTTCCGCAATGAGATGCTTCGATTTACCATTTACGTCACATCTTAATTCTTGAAACTAAGTTTAATGAAATTGTGTTTTCAACTTCACTAAACTTAAAACTTGCATACTTATCCAAATCATTAACTGCTAAGATGTTTTTCCTGTTATCTAAAACAAACAAATCAGCTTCTTTAACTGAATTTGAAAAAGAGAAAATTCATAGGTTTGGTGGAAGGACGATAGCAATATTTGCTTATGGCTACATTTGGAACAATTTTCGACTAGTCGAGAATTCCTGGAACTCATCATTGACCTGGATCTCCTGTCTTTTTTTCCAGGATTTCATGTATTATCTTGGCCATCGTGCTATTCATGGTACATTTCAGTTATTTTAATTGAAGAAAGCAATATCAAATTTCAATGATTTTATTCTAAAAAATTTAAAAATTTTTCTCAAAGTGTCTGTTTTGAAATCAACATAAATACTTCTTTATTAATTTTATACTTTTTTTTTTTTTAAATCTTAATTACATCTAAAATAATATGTCGTAGTTTACTTTCCAGAAATTGGATTTTTATGGGGACTGCACACAATACATCACAGTTCCGAATATTTTAACTACACAACAGCTCTCCGACAAGCTGCTATTCAAGATAAGCATTTCAACATTGATGGAAAGAGTTGTTGAAATGAATAATTTTCAAAGCTGAAAATATTCTTTTCAAACTATTTTTATCACTGAACATGTTCCATTTCACAATCAACAAATTATTCTTCAGTAATGATCGATTTTTTTATCTTTTTTTTTTTGTTTTAATTCTAAGAATATTTTATTTTGAAGATGTTGGACTTGCCATCTACGATGTTCTCCAGGCATTTTTCATTCCACCAACAATCTTTTTGGTACACCGCTATTTTAGCGAGATTTATCAGTTTACATTGCATACCTCTGTATGATTTTCCCTTCAATTTAGTAATGAAAGAATTTCTGGAAATGAATTTTGCTGGGAAGCTAGGAATAAAAGAACAAACGGAACGTGGCATCAGATTCTGAGAGATTCAAACATAACAAGTGCAATTTTTCATTCAAGTTCATTGAGTTTTAAGCAAATGAAACAATATCATTTGGGTGAATATTATTTCTTTAAATTTGTAAGACTTTTTATGAGCTATTAAAACTTAGCTGGGCAAATTATGGAAACTAAACTAATTAGTATTGCAAAGAAGTGATTCAGAAAGTGTTTAGAATATGTCAAAATACAAGTGATTAACTGATAACTGATAACATTTCTCATAATTTTGCAGTTATTTGATAATTATGGATCCCTAGGAATCATCCTCAATACACCGTCACATCATCGTGTCCATCATGGCCGTAACCCATATTGTATTGATCGTAATTACGCGGGAGTATTTATCATTTGGGACAAGATGTTTGGTACTTTTGAGCCAGAACGCCCACTTGAAAAACCAGTTTATGGGCTTGTCCATCGTGAAAGAAATTTCAATCAAATCTACCTTCAGGTTTTTAAATCTGCTATTGTTTATTGAATTATTTGCATACATAATTAAAAACTCAAATGATAGCATAATTCAGACTAGAGAGCTAATGCAATCACAAGCTTGTGGCTGCAAGAGAGCAAAGAAAAAATACAGCACCTCCACAGTTATTCCCTATTTATTAGAAATAAGAAAAATTTTTTTTCCAAAGAAAAAGAAGGAAAATTGCAATCGAGAATTAGCTGTACTTTTGCAAAGTATTTAATGCAATCAACTGTCGTGCTACCTATTCTCATTGTAATCCTAACAAACTGCATGCATTTGCAACATTTCTCAGTAAAAATTATTATTGCTTGCTATTTTCATCATAAGACTCATCAGTCACATTATAGCTATCAATTTCTTTCATTTAAAATTAAAATATTTTTCAGTTTCACAGCATATATGATATCTTGTTCGTGAAATGGCGAATGAAAACAGAAAAAGGTGAACCAATATTTCGTGGTATTGAGAAATTGAAAGCCATTTATTATCCACCGATATATTTGCCTGGTATGAAAGTACGACAGTATTTCCATTGGTTCTCAATGGTTGATCATGAGGAAGGCATTCCACCGGTGAATTGAATTTCATTAATTTTAATTTTACTAGCTGTATCACCAGCGGACTGAGAAAAACAATCAGTAGTTAGGTTACTTTTAACAAACATGAATCAATCTTTTACTTTTAATTCCGCATTAACAAGTCTGAACTGAAAGTTATTTTAGATTGAAGATGAAGTTATTCTCTACAACCCAACAATCCCCACCTGGCAAAAGGCATACTGTTTTGGACACTTCCTATTGCTATTAGTCGTGTATTTCCATTTTGAATTTGATCGTGGCGAAATGTCTTATATTCATTTTACCGTCAAATTAGCATTCTTTATCATAACGATGCAATGTTTGGGGGCTTTTTTCGATCGAAAGTTTGTTGACATTTTTTTTCTTTTTAATCCATTCAGGTAAAAATATTTCATTCACGCCTCGTGCAAAGATCAAATGAACCAAGTAAAAATTGTGGTAAAATAAATTAGAATAACAGTACGTACTACCAAATTAACCTAATCACTCGTAGCCAAAAAAAATAGGGCTATTGTATTTATATCTGCTTAGGCCGAAAAAAATCCAAAATCAGATAGAAATGAAATTAGTGTAGGAAAATAGGAAAGAGATTTCACGCTTAGCATAAAGCGTTATTCCCGAACAGTTCTGTAGTCCAATTAGATTAGAGCTTTTATCACCAACACAACCTATTGATCATGTTAAATTCTTGCAATAAAAAAAGAAAGTAAAAAAGAGGGGAAATGAAAATGGCAATAATTAAACTACTGTGCACTGTACCACAGCTGCCAGTTAATTGCTTCAAAATTTTGAAATAGCTAATGCCAATTTAAGGATGTACTCACCATACCAGGAAATCTTGCGATGTATAGCTGTAACAGCATCTTATATTTTTTCTATCACAAGTCCTGCGGAAATGCAATCGAGCAAGATATTCATGATAGTTGTTTATATGTTAAGCGCGATATTCTTGTGTGGGTACATCGCATGTCATGTAAGTATAAAGAAGAATGATGGGCAAACCATCAGTTTGCGCAATAAAATAAAAAAATAAAGTAAACTATCACCAACTCTCAAATTCCTGATTTTTTGATTTTTTAAATCTGCAAAGCATTCTGCAGAAAATGTTTTACATTTTGCAGCAATCGATAAGCACCCATAACTCAGCAGTTTCTTTTTTGCAGATCGATTCAACCGCTAGTGAAAATGCTGAAAAAATTATGATGAAAAAGGTACCAACAAATCGAGTGAGCGGTTACATTTCACTCTTCTGAAAAACTTGAATTCATTTTAGTTACTTCTTTAATCACCCATTTTTCAGATGATAGCAAATGGCAACCTTCTACCGTGCTAAATCTGTTTGCATCAGTTATAACAAAAGGTATTGCGTTTATCACGTTTATAAAATAAAACATAAAATAGTAACAAAATGTACATCATATCATTCTGGAGGCAAAAATTTTCACGTGAAATTGTCATTTCCCAATTTAACAGCGAATTTGAACAAATGACTGAATAATTGAATATTATACAAAAAAGTACCCAAATTACGACTTAAGATGAGATCATTTAATACGATAAAGCATTTTTCTCTGCATACGGTATTGGAGTTCGCCACGTCGGATACATGACTGAATCACCTGAATCAAAATTAAATTTAAAAAAATTTGAGCCCTTTTTTATCCAAAACAATTACTGACAATGATGTTTTCCTAATTTAAGACCAAATATTAACTATTATAAGGAAAGTTATACATGAAAGAAGAAAAGATTTCCTTATCACCGAATCCTGTGTAAAAGATTTATATAGGCTAAAAGCGACATACCCTTAGCTGTTGTTTATAATGTCCTGGAGGCTACACAGCGCACTTCAGAGGAGCAGCTTTATAATATTATCTACATGATTAAACAGACAAACCTTTTTGATAAGTAGTTCCGGATAATTCTGTCGAACAAAATCCTGGACAATGAGGTATTCAGAAACATGAGTTCCTAATGCAAAGCGCTTCTTCAGTTGATGCTCAATACGACTAAAC
The DNA here is from genome assembly GCA_003640385.1 of Setaria digitata. Classification (NCBI taxonomy): domain Eukaryota; kingdom Metazoa; phylum Nematoda; class Chromadorea; order Rhabditida; family Setariidae; genus Setaria; species Setaria digitata. The sequence goes on along the minus strand of RCAB01000200.1, from coordinate 95,840 downwards.
GATTCTTGGTCCTCGGCACTGGTAAAACCCTCGATACCTAAAACTAGTAAAATAGGTTCCAAAATTTTCGTTTAAAAAAAAAAAAAAAAAAAAAAAAAAAAAACCAAAGAAATTGATGACCCTCTACAATTTATGATAAGAAACCATCGTTCAGCAGAAAATCTATTAACTTTTGAGATGGGGCTAAAAAAGCAGCCCCATTTTACGATAAATAATTATACAATACAACCAGTGCTGTATTTTGGAGAATCTAAAAATGCTTTTTAATCTTACTAAACTCTGTTGAAAGCTGCAACAGAAATATACCGATCAAGTTCCCAGATGCAGCTGCTTCAATGGTGGAAACCCGGAATAGACGAAGCGCTTCATCGACATGACGTTCTGTAGCAAAGGGAAGCAGCTCCATTTTTGCCAAGGATTCACTTATCCGTATTACAGCTTCTAACTGTCGCACCGTAATTGGAATAACAGAACGAATTGGTGTTTCTGAAGAATTCAATGCCTTTACTTGAATCGTGTGAATTACAAGTACCAAAACCGTGTAAAAACCATAATAAAAAAAAAAACTGGAGTCGAACAGCTTACGTTTGTGCTCAGTACTGACTGCAGGATTACGAAGACGGACATAATTATGGATCAGTTTCTGACCTGCAGAAGCTGAGAGTCGCGGTGCACATGTAACACGGCAATATGCAATGTATCTAAACATGTAGATAGCTTGAATTGTCACTGAAAAAAAAAAAAAAAAAAAAAAAAAAAAAAAAAACACACTTTAAAACACAAAGTAAAATGAAACAAACTTTTTCAATAACTCCAACGACAATTCCCCTTCGACAGCTATTTCTTGCGGACGACTACTGGAGGCATTTACATGTACTGAGATAACATGTTTAGCTAATGTCTGTAACGAGAAATTTATGAGAAAGTAAAAATTAAATGTTGAACTGGTTACCTCAAATAGTCATCAAGTAACCAATCGCAAAAATGACTGAGGGCTTAAATAATCAATAATTACATATTTAAGAGAAAAATAATTAAACTAATATCGGAATAATATGTGTAATCCGTACGTCATTATAAATGAAAAGTGATTTGCATAAGGCAATAAAAAACACAGATAGAAGAATGCAAAGTAATGAATGATAGTCGAGTTATTTTACTTCTAATTAATAAGCAATAAGAAAACATTTTTACTTTGAAAAATGACTTACCGTATCACGTGTAACGTCGTGAGTGTCTTTTACAATATAAATCATATCAAATCGTGATAAAATCGTTGGCATGAAGTCGATATTCTCATCACCCTTTGAATCATCCCACCGACCATATACCGAATTCGCTGCTGCCAAAACGGAACACCGCGAATTAAGAGTTGTTGTAATACCTGCCTACAACGAAAGCAATTCGCAACAAATGCTAGTGAATTCCATCGAATAACTAAAATAATTTAAATGGCACCTTTGCAATACTGATTGTTTGTTGCTCCATCGCTTCATGAATAGCCACTCGATCATCCTCTCGCATTTTGTCAAATTCATCGATACAGACAATTCCACCATCAGCGAGTACCATCGCACCACCTTCCATTATAAATGACCGCTAAAGCTAACAAAAAAATAAGGAAAACTATAGATAATATATACCTATGTTTTCCAAAGGAAAAGCAAGAAAAAAGAAAGTTATTATTTTTCCTTACTGGAGCAACAGAAATGAAAAGTACCGATTGTGGGTCTCGATTCACAGAGGCAGTTAAGCCAGCAGCACTGCTACCTTTACCTGATGTATAAACAGCAATCGGTGCAACCTTAACATTGCAAAGTAAAATACTCCACAGAATTTTCGTTTCTCTTAAAAATATTTCTCCAGTTATTTTGGATTATGGCATGACAAAAACAGTTCGTCATAGAAACAGTTGAATCTAAAATCAAAATAATCAAAGAAAAAACCTTTTCAACAAATTTCAGCAGCTGACTTTTCGCAGTGCCGGGATCTCCTAGCAATAAAATATTGATATCCCCACGTCGAGTTAATCCATCTGGCAGTCTAAACAGGACGTGTAAATTGGGAATTTTCAATAATACATACATAATGAGAACCTTTTTCGAGAACCACCAAACAGCAAGCAAGCGATTGATTTTTTGATATCTTCTGCACCGTAAATCGATGGAGCAATACTCTGCGAGATCAAATCATATATATTCACTTTCTTGGCCAGATCTCTAAAACGATCATATTTTTTTTATCTTATTTTAGACATAGTGGTCAAACTTAAATTCAAGAAACAGTATGTATTATACTTGAATATTTTCTCCTCCGCAATTGTGAATTGTCGCTGTTCCACACGTCCTGGACCACTTGTTTGAACATGGATTCCAAGTACACGAATGTACGGTGCACGAATACCTGATAATGTTCTGTCCGTCGTTTTCTGAAAAATATTAAATAAGACTGAATATAAACAAAAAATTCCCTCAAAACTTCAAATCATGGATAACTTTTGATTTTACCTGCTTCTGGAACATTCGCTTAATGGAATATATACCCACAATCATAACACGGTTTCCTGGTGCAACGCGATCAGTTAAATGACTAAAAATCAGTAAAGTAACATTTTAATCCTTTAGAACTATCAAAATTTCGGACAATAGTGTAAAATAGTGGCAATAGTATTACTTTTAGATAGAAACACACTGAAAAAAATATTTTACTGCTAGAATTCTTAAAGTTAAATATTCTAATGCACTAACCGATCGCAATAAAGTTGCATATGACGAGGCATTTCTCCATGAGGTACATCTTCCGGATTTTCCTGAAGCTTTAACGTCTGAAAGTCAATGCAGTGGCACTTGTCGGGTATGATATGATACGGATCAACAGGGCACCGTTGTAGTTGAGCGGTTTGATTGCTGGAGAGATATTCTTTAAGTATTAAAAAATCTATCTCCATAATTCACAAAAACATCAAACTTCCCATTATGCCGAACTGATCTTTCGAATCTAAACATCAACTCAGAGAAGTCTGGAAGAGGTAAAACCAAAATATTACGCTCCACAAGTTCGTGGTAATGTGAAGCCATCAAGTCCGGGTTTCAAGTCAAGATTAGTTACGGTATGTCGACAAGTCCGACACTGAATCGAAATACGAGTAGCTTTTGCACGAACTTGTGATGCAGCAACAATAATTCCGGATATTTTCACTAAGCGAGAAACTTGGGCACTCTGTAAAGAGAAGTAGGGTACGGATGAAAGGAGCATAAATAAAGTAAATTCCTTCAAGAAGGTTACATCTTACTAATAGAAAAGGAAGTGAAAAATCCATCAGCTCCAACGCACCTTCAGTTGTCGAATACTTGTAGCTAGTTCATCAGTTCGAAGTGTCACCTGTATATCATGAATTTCAGACACATCTTCTACACCCTGCATTACTTCATCAGCAGTTAGTTTCGCCGCCTCTTCAAGCTGCAAAGTGTTAAAGTCGACATGATATTTATTTTTTATTTCTTTTATTTACTGATTAATTTCAAGATTAAAGACAGTATGCAAAATCTTCAAATAGTACAGCGCTGAGAAGACGAGTAGGGTACTGATGCAACTTGTTCGCCAATGTCTCACTAAAACCTTTCAAGTCATCCATTGATATTTCCACGTGATGCTTACCAAGACTGCAGTTCCTTTTTAGTTGATCCCTGCAATTCATCCTTCCCTCTAATCAACAAATTATGCATGTGAAAACTGTTTTCTACCAAAATTTACTGCTTAATTCCATTTATTAAAGTAAAAAAAAAAAAATGGAAATTCGGTAGCGTTAATAAAATCTTTTACTGAAAAAATCTCTAAGGTCACCTGTAAACAAGACCAAATCCACCAACATTATATTCACGGATAAAATTTCGAAACGACTCGACCGTTTCCTTATGTTCTGCAATTAGCTCACGTCCTCCATCCTGTACATCTTCATCTGCAGCGAAAAATCGCTCCTGCAGATCACAAAAATCAAGCTTCTACAATATACTTGTGCTAACAGCAGCAATCATATGATGGATATAAAAAAATGTATTATGGCTGTTATAAAAAAAGTTTTATCGTTATAATTCTAACACGTTAACTGACCTGATAAAACAATCCTGGATTGTCAAAACTCGTCATTCTATTGTGCTTCACCAAGAAAGAAAAATGGTAGCTATAAATACGAATAGTAAGAGTAGCTACCGATGATAAAAGATGGCGGTGACTAATTGGATTAAGGTGTGATAGTAATTAATTATGAATGATGGAAAATAATGACAATTTACTAAAATAGAAATTATGAACGCTAAGATTCCCGCAACAATTCAAATTTTGAAGCATGACGAGACTTTAAAAATGTGAAACAGCACAAAAGAGGAGTGCAGCTCGATTTCGTGACTTTTATATTTAAGTCTTATAACGATAGCCTTATTAATGGTATCTTCCTGTCTTTAGAGCACGAAATAGATTAGAGAGCTAATAATTAGGGAAGCAGGATAAGGAAATAGTCAGCAATCAGGAAGTGAACGGAAGACAGCAGGGATAAAAAGATCAGCTGAATAGTGTTGAATTATGAGAGATTTAGTAAATGCAACGACTGAAATGAAGAAGGATGGAGTAGGGAAAAGCGAAATGCAATGGAAGAGGTGGATAAGAACGACAACGTGGCGAAATAGTTATGGCTGGTAATGGGTTAGAGATTGAGAATGTGGAAGCAAGATGGACGTGAGTAGGTTTTGACTCGCAGTGTCGGGGTTCCTGTCTCTGGTACCGGAGGCTAGGACCGGGGTGTCGTGAGTGGCATGGGAATACGTGAATGTCTGACTGAGAGATGTCGCGGAGTCGTGACTGAGTGGTACTGAGATATCTTGAATACACCGAGCCTTGCGGTGGTTGGAATGATTGAATTCTCCACTTCTAGATGAAGCACTTTCGGTTATTGAAACAGCTGGAATGGTTTAAACAACTTATACGGGAAACACACTGTCAGACGACCGAATCTACCGGTGAAGTTTATTTTATCCAAGTGATTCCACACTACATCAACTAGTTTTTATGGCTATAGGCGCGTGCGCTCGAGATTTCACAGGCTTATTTACAGGATTATTTTGAGAACAAACTAGTTTTCCAGTAAATGTTTTAGTCTTCTATCATTTATGTACCTGACGAAGACTTTCTTTCCAGACATACAACGTAGTATATAATGTACAAAACATGATATATTCGAAGAATTGTTTGCTGTGAAGGAAGTTGAGCTTTGTATAGAGAAATAGGTACTAATGTTAATTTTTATCACTACATATTGTTATCATTTTATTCCTTTCCAGTCAGTATATCGACTGCAAAAACGAAAAATGAAGTTGTTAAAAAGAAATCGACGTGGAAAGAACGGACAAAATCGCTTCTTGCAAGGGAACTGAAGAGTGAGTATAAACGGTATGGCGATTTGGTGAAACGAAATACTGCACAGTGTAATTTGATTCGGTAAATTGTTCGCTGTTATGACAAATCAAAGTTTTAATGAAGTTGCGACAATAACCGTTAGAATTATTTCGGGAAGTGAGATACGCTTCGGGAATAGTAATGTCCTGCGAATTAATTGCACTTTGATTCGTAATTCTTTAAAACAGTACGAAAAATGTTCATTTTTTTGGAGTTCTCTTTTATTTTTAGCTGAAACATATGTGGTGGAAGTAATATTATATTCGTTCTTCCTTTTCTATATTCGGTAACTATGTGTGTGGTACCTTCAGCGTTATTGTCGTTCCTCCTGCAGGTACGCGCTCAGAGATGATTATAGGAATTTGGTTGCTTACACTCATGCTTATCTCGACTCCCTCAGTGACAAATCTCTTGTGGATCAGGAAGATGATGAGGTACCTTTCCATTTGACTTATTACATATATCCAGATTTTGCTAAAAGGCCACGATGATTTAAATAGAAACAGAAAGTTTTCATAAACTATGAGAATTTGAAAATCAGTGGTGGACAAAGTTTTTTTCTTTCAGATCTTCAGTGTTGTATTATTGCTTGCTGCTCGTCAGTATAGTCACTATTCGAGAAATCAGTCATTGGCAGACTCATTAGAGCCTTTACAGTTATTTTTCTCTTTAGCAAATTTAATGGAACAGATGCCAATACAAGGAGATGATATAAAGGCTGCCTGGATACTTCTTTTGGATCATTTTGAAAGATGGATTGAAATCAGAACAATTGATGGGAGATCTAATGATATCGATGATGCGCATATCGAATTAAGGCGTAAATTAACTTCTCAGGTTCATTTTTATTTTCTGGTGAACATAAATTAGATGGTAATCCAATAGAGTAGAATTATAACCACTTGCAAACATTCTTTGCAGTTCTAATTCAGAAAACATGCTCTTTTATCTCGTAATACCCTGATGAAGAGTTTTAAATAGCAATTTCAGAATGCTTATGTTTTTTATTCAGGCTGGATTAGGCTCTTTACCACGTTTCTACAATCGATTTCTGTTTACTGATGAAGATCAAGTGGTTATTCGTTTTCGAGAACGTGAATTGTTTGGTAAAAATATCATCTACAGAGATGAAGAAAAAGAATGGCCTTATGATAAGGTAAAAACCGTTGATCATCAAGTGGCAAAAAGTTAGGGAAATAAGTATTCTTAGAGTTAATGTTTTCTGAATTTCTTTTGGAATTATTATATTTATGTTGGGTTGCACTTCATTCTTGATAAAATATAATTTTTCAGGAACTTAAACTTCTCAGTGGTCTGCATGAACCTGCTTCGAAAGATGAATATCATGGATCACCATATTCTAACATTCCTCTTGCAGAAGTAGCTTTTTCTCCATATTTTTACTGGAATTTTAATCAAAATTTTTTTTTAACTCAATAAATTGTTTGGTTTGAGAAGCAGTACGCAAAAAAGTTTGCTGAGCAACTACAAAGAGAAGCCGATCGTTATTTATTTGTAAAAAACTTCAATCGAAATTCGAGGGAAATTCCGGTGGAAAGTTTAATCAAACAGTGGGACTGGTACAGAAGTATCTTGGAATCCTTGACATTGCGTGTTGAAGAACTACGCCAATATCCTTGTAGGTTTTATAATTTGTTAATTTTAGCTGTGCTCGCAAGATTTATGCTGGTTTTCTAAACCTGATTTTTGTTGCATACTGCTAATATTGCTTTGCAGTGAAAGATTTCTTGAATGTTGTGGATTTGAGAATTTGCACTTCTCTTATGCTCTCAACAGTAATATCAATGTGTGCCCAGGGTGAAGAATTAGTCCCTGCGACTACATTTCGCTACTCTTTAGCAAATCCGATTTTAAATGTTATTGGTCAAATGTTTCTGCAAAAAGTGTCGAAAACTATAACTAAGGTAAGTATACATTCATATATTTACTGTCATAGATGAGCGATTTTATTCTGCATTTATCTGTTTTATTAATAATTTTTTGTATTATGATAGATGCAAGACGAAATTTTCTCTGACTACATCAAGTATTTTCTGGATCCGGATGTTTCACGACAGCACACAGTACGTGAATGGTGGATGCATTGTGCTTCTCGGATGCATATAAATCCAAAGTTGAAACTTCCATGTGCTGATTTTAGTTCCGGAATACGTGAGCAGCTTGGCTCCTTCCTCGCATCTATTGTTTTAGAAGCGTGCAAAGTCCATATCAAAACTGGTTGGTGGCAACTTTTAGAATTTAGAGAAAAAAAAATCGAAATGAGGAGATTTAAATAAATAAATAAATAGAGTTTCCTGCTCGACGTTCAATATAAACCAAAGTTTATAGGTGGTCGTGAGGAGAACATACGCATCCCTGTATTTTCTTATAAAGACGTCGTTAATGAGGAAAGTTCTGTGGAAGGAGATGTTTTGTGCGTGACGAAAATGATAAAAATATGCAATCCGATGATGGACATTGTGAGCAAACATCAATTTGAGTGGATGGTTTTTCCCACTGATTTATTGCCAATGGAAGTTAGTTTATATAGCTCTCAGTAACTTGGAACTTTTTGAGTAGCTAAAATCATTTATACATTAGTTCGATTTGGGACATATATCGACAGAAAGTAACTGAGAAACTGCTTAATTTTCGTTTCGCATTAAATGAAAGCCGAACTTCGTGTACTATGCTGGTATTTATCTGGTACTCAAAAGTCAAAAATCAGAAGGAAGGTCACTTTTTCGTACTATTTTTCGACTTCCTACCGCTCATTCTCTGAATTTCTTTGATTTTTAAGAAAACGTTAACTTTTCATGAGGAAGATTGTTTCATTAAGAAATGAATTTTTCGTTTCTTTTTGTTCTGTTTTATCGTTATTTGAAGTAGGCAGGAATATTTTAACTTCTTTTAATCAAAAGTAATTTTCTCTTTTTTTTTTTTTTTTAAATTACATTTACTGTTTTTATTTGTTTTTAAAACATTCAAATCACAATAGGTACCTCCACGGCCATGGTTAGACTCTGGAGAAGGTGGACCATATTACGGCTCATCTTGCAGTGTGTTGAGAGCACATCCAGATTATCCAACGATCAACGTGAATTATGAAATGAAAAAACGGTTAAAGTCACGGTATATTTGCATATTATTTTCGAAATGATATTTTAGGCAGAAACTGATAGTAATATATAAAAAATTTTCCAGCAAACAAGCGCGGCCAGTTTTCGATGCACTGAATGATTTGGGTGTTACACCATGGAAAATAAATGAGCCTGTTCTTGATGTGGCTCTTCAGGTAGGCGACTCTTCTAACCGATGAAAATGTATTCTCTTTCTGAATAATATTCTAACATGTGTTTTTCATACTCATTTTTCTACGATTCAGGTTTTTGAGATGGCTCAAAAGAAAGAAAATGAAGAGTTCCTGCAGAAGTTGTCGATACCAATTCATCCAAACTGTGTTGTAGTGCCGGATTACACGGCTAATTTCGGAAATGTGGAAGTAGATGAGTTACCGGTGAATGAATGGAGGGAATACTCAAAAAATAAATTTCAAGCCCTGAAAAAAAAGTTTTTTTTTCTAGAATGGATTTTTAAAAATGCTGTATTCTAAAAAAAAAATGATGGTTTGGAAAAGTAAAATCGAATTTGTGCAGCTGTTGATCTGTCACTATTAAACTTAAATTTTAAATCTAAAGTTACTTTGAGTCGTCCAGTCGCAGTTATGTTTTTTCTTCCATTTGGGTTTCAGTTTAATAGAATTCGAATTTGGAAGAAGCAAATAGAAAGGAAAGGAAGTGAAATATTATATTTCGGGTAATATTTGCTTTCAGGAACGAGTTAAATTCGTTATGGTGTTGGTTGCTTTATCGCTTGACGATGGCAAACCATTTCAAAGGAAGTGTTCTGTTCTTCCCACACAGTATGGATTTTCGTGGACGTGTTTATCCCATAACACCCTACTTGAATCATATGGGGGACGATTTGAATCGTTCGTTGTTGGTCTTTGCAGAAGGTATTTCTAGTTATTTGTAAAAAGAGTCATGGAATAATAGAATGACTACAGTTGAAGTCGTGACATCTGCAGTGTATGTTTAACATCGGCTGGATTAACATTTGGATCATAAACATTAGAAGTGGGAGTGCTTATAATAAAAATTTGATAAATTTTAATATTACGAGTTTTGACTGTCTTTACTTCAGGTCGGCCGTTAGGTAACAGTGGCTTGCAATGGCTGAAACTTCACTGTATTAATTTGACGGGTATTTTAAAGAAGGAGTCGAATATGACCCGTGTAGCATATGCCGATGAGATGTTGCCGAAAATTTTGGAAAGTGCCAACAATCCTTTATCTGGTAATAATACTAATAACATCTAGAACTTTTTTTTTTATTTTGAAAAATAAACCGTCTTATTATGCAGGTGAAATGTGGTGGATGAAATCGGAAGAACCGTGGCAAACTTTGTCTGCATGTATTGAAATCAGGAACGCTTTGCAAACCGGTGAGTTTTACCGGAATCCTACATCTTCTCTCAAATGAGATGATTGTTTGCTAAACTTAAGTTGAAGCATTCAGCAAATATCACTTTGGACTCTCAATTTTTCGGTATAATTGCCAGTTTATAACAGCTTTTATATTTGCTCTCTTTCATGCTTTACGTTAAAATTTCCATCTTGAAATCTATTCGGTGTTATTGTATTCTTCATCCAATTATTGGGTATTTCTGAAGATACGCATGATTCGAATATTTTTTATTGTGGTATAATAAGAGGTTAATTCCAACAAGTAATGCAGATAAAACATTCAGTTTAACAAAGTTTTCCCTGACTCTTTAGCCTCTCACGACTTGACTTAAAATCCTCAAAAGCTAGAGAATTAAGAAATAGAATGCATCTCATCGGTATCATAAGGTATCTTAAGTTGTTCTCTTATTCATGCTGTTTGTAAATGTTGGTTTAGATGATCCAACAACTTTCATGAGTCACTTACCGATATATCAAGATGGTTCATGCAATGGTTTGCAACATTATGCAGCGCTGGGAAGAGATCAGGAAGGTGGCAAAGAAGTGAATTTACTACCTACTGAAAAACCATCTGACGTCTATTCCAGTGTTGCTTTTAGGTATGTCGTCCTCAAAAGATTTCAGTTATAGTTTTATCCATCAGGGGGTATTCTTCGAAATTAAGTAGTGAATTTCAGGGTAGAACAAAAACGTTTAGAAGATGAGAGGAGTTCCGATCCTGAAGTGCAAGACTTGGCTTTGTCACTGCGTTCTATTATGGCGGGTCCTATTTCGAGAAAGGTTTTTTCCTGTTTTTGCTGCACATCTTGAGCAATTAGGCTTTTCTTGAAAGGTACAGGGGCTTGATTGTGTGTCGGAAACTTGTCGAAAGTAATTATACTATTAAGGTAATAAAACAAACTGTAATGACTACTGTTTACGGCGTAACAATGAATGGAGCACGAAGACAAATTGAACGACAGTTAAAGGCGATCGGGATTGATTCGGATAAAGTATCATTCTTTAGCATATTTTTTTAATTTGGAAAAGGTACACTGTGAAGAAACCTTGTTTGTATCTGTTTTTGTAATGGGAATAGATAATACAAATTTTACTATTTTCGTGCTTTCTCCTTTTTCTGATAAACCTTAGAGTTTTTTTAAACCATTTGTTTTTAGCGCTTGAAATATGCTACCTATCTTGCAGACAGGACGTTTCGAAGTCTGAACGACGCTTTTACTAGCTCAATGTAAGCTTTAAATGATTGTTTCGTTTGTTCACTTTTAAATGGCATATTTTATGGTTTTACTTATTTATTTATATCTTTTTTCCAGGAAAATGAAAGATTGGTTTCGCGATTGTGCTGAAGCTATTGTAAAACTGATGCAAACGGTGGAATGGATTACCCCTCTCGGTTTACCAGTTTATCAACCCTACTTGGAGACGAAAATGGAAGAAAATAAAGTTTATCGACTGCCTAAATCAGTTAAACAGGTTTGCTCATCACTAGTAATGAAGGGACAGTTGCTTAGGAGAAAGGTTTGGTAAAGACATACTGGACTTAACAAGTAAAGTTCAAAGAAAAGATGAAATCTTTTTGGAAAAATAATCTACATATTTTATCATTTTTTCTGCATTTTTATTCATAACTTACTGTATTAATTTAGCTTTTCTGCAGATTTTATCGCGCATACTACTTTAGAATGTGAATTCTAATTCGATGATTTGTTACATGAAAATTCACTTATGATTCATAAGAAATTTTTTTTCAGTTTTTAAGAAGTATAGAAAATTATTTCGCAGGTAAATGCATTCCCTCCAAATTTCGTGCATTCGCTGGATTCAACTCATATGATGCTAACTGCTCTGTATTGTCGACGATTAGGTATTACGTTTGCAGCAGTACATGATTGCTACTGGACCCATGCTTGTGAAGTTGATCAGATGAATAAAATATGTCGAGAACAGTTCGTGCAGTTACACAACGAACCGTTAGTAAAGCAGTGTGCAGAAGTGAGATTTGAAACGATTTGTTCTTCATTCTTACTCCAGATCTTATTATCCTTTTAATTTTATAGCTTAGCTATATGTTCTTCCAGTTCTTCCGTGAGAAATATTTACCAAATTGGTTGCGCACAAGTATGCCGAGTGAAGAATTTCAAGAACTGCGAAAAATATTTACACCAAAGGTGCGACAAGGCATGCTTGACTTGGAAGCTGTTCGACACTCCACCTATTTCTTCTCATAATTTAATCTGATTATCTAATTTTTATTTCTTCCAAAGAAAAACAATCGAAATTAAATAAGTGATTGTCATTCTGAAATGAGGAGTGTAAAATGAGATACGAGGTCATTTTATCTTTCATGTTTAGTACTGCCTTTTTTTAATGTATTGACAACGGTTTTGCTCCAGGAAAACAAATTTCAGTAATATCTGGTTTAGATGTTCCGCTTCCAGAAATCTTGAAGAGGTTGAATTATAATTCTTTACCAACGAGAGTTGTCATTTTTGTTATAAACCTGTCACCAACATCCCTTCCAAAACACTAGCTTCTACGACGAATGAATCTAATAAATCCCCTGTATGACACAACTTCTTTAACAACTTTATTTAGCTATTTTTTAATTCCAAATTATACGTATGACTACTGGATTCGCTTTCTTAAATTTCTTAGTGTTTGATGTTGTTTTAAAAGTTTTGCCACGACGGTTATTTGTAATAACCGTGTGTTTTGAGTTAATATTCTAGAAGCCGGTGAATCGAAATGTATATATTTTCATTGTAATATTCCTATGTATATATAAAGATTAAAATGATCGAAGAAAGGAAATGAATGCATTCAAAACGAGCAGGACAGTTAATTCTATAGCATTATTTTGAAACAGGAATAGCATAGCACTAATGAAGCCTGAAATCTCTTAATCACGACCAAGTTCAGATTTTGAATTTGCGATGGGAGAGAGGGATGAGTGTTTAGTTATAGTCTAATGGTGAAGAACTTGCGGAAATTAAAGTAAAATCCTTGCTATCTCTGAATTTTTGGCGGAGGTACTTATGGAGTACCTCCGTAAGTAGGTACTCCATAAGTACCTACTTACGGAGCTTTTTCCGGTTTGATCTGGGATACTATGGTTTTTTTTTTCCGCTTGTCTTCATCGTAACTTTAACTAACCAATTTGGTATAACTTCAAACAGCTTTAAGGATCATAAACTCTTCTCATCTATATGGTCATAAGTGATGCACATTAAAATACACATTCGTCTGTATCATAGAATGCCTGGTATTTCTACAGAAAACGGATCCGGTGAGAGGACTACCGGCCGGAGAGAACCAATCAGTGAATAGTCTCAGCATCTATAGTTCAATGCTCTCATAGCTTATAAAGTTTATACGTATTCTTCATAAGAAATTCATTTAGGAAAACAAATAGAAAGGAGTGTTAAGAGATGGCAACGACGAGGCTGAGTGGTCTAGTGGTATGATTCTCGCTTAGGGTGCGAGAGGTCCCGGGATCGATCCCCGGCTCAGCCCCACGTTTTATCTTGGTACTGTCGCTTCGTGATAGACTTTTGTTTGCATGATGTCAGACGCCGGAAGGGGTTGTTCGCTTCCCTCTCTGTGTATTTGTGGTTTTTTCTTTTCCTGAATTTCTTCTTTCTGAATTGAGTTTGGTTTTTTCCGGATTCATTTTTCCTCTAAAATGAGCCTCAGTCTTCAACAAAAAAAAGCTCCAAATTTGGCTGAAATTTTTATGGGTGAGAGAAAAAAAAAACCATACAATTTGAAACGATAAGAATGTACAAGCTTATTCTAATCGATTGCAATTTCACTTCGTTTATCTTTATATTGTCAAGTCAAATTCGAAATCATTCTGTCTAAGCGATATAAATTGTTCTATAATCCGTGAAGAATGTTTTTTTTCATTCACCAATTCATGTCTATTCAACAAATCAAAGCAATGCAAGACAACATGTAATTAAGGAAATTTTCCTGTTTTTACACAGTAGTGATAATTTCTCCCTGGTTCTTTCCTTCTCCTCTGATCATCTATGATACTTAAAAGTGGCTTCGATCCAAATTATCGTCATTTTTCTGACCTCCCCGTAAAGGATACTAAAACAAAAAGAGTATGAAACATATTCCGCTGTGCTAATCTTCAAATTTATTATCATAGTGACCTGTCGCACACCAGTTTCGAATTACTTCTCGGACAGTTTCCGGAGACAGAAAATTTCGTTGCATACGCACGGATACCAGAATAATAAAGAAGTCTTCACATGGTGAGTTTTCTACAAAATTACGGATGGAATTCCCGTTTAGGGAATTAAAGTTCGGCAAACTTCCAGTCATAAGCATATAAGATCACTCAGTTTTTGGATTATTTCAGTCATCTGCTTTATACGTTCACGATGTTCATCCTGTCTTTCCATACGGTTCACAAAATCACTTGCTGTTAACTGAAATAGATAAATTTCTCAAAGCCGAAAAATGAAAGCATGTATCAACAAACAAATTGTGGCTGCCAATGCTTTTCAGGGAAATCCAAAGTTCACTTTCAAATATATTCTGCGAGCAGTATTGTCAAAGCCTGAACTTGTTATAGTAAAAGTGCTTCAATCCCAGATAAAAGTGGAAATATAGAAAAAAATATTACGGAAAAAAAAGCTGAATGAAAGAAGCAAATCAGATTTACCTTTGGTTTCAGCACCTTTACCAGTGTAAAGCTTGCTGAATCGATACGATCCAAGCGCGGTACTTTTTTCCTCCGAAGTTTTCTAGGTGGACCCTGTAGTTTTATTTATTAAGCACAATTACCTAAGGATGAAAACTGGACTGCCACATAATAGTTGTTAAAATTTGCAGTGCTTTTAACTAAAACATGACCATACCTTTGTCAAGCTTTTCTCAGTGATTAGCTTTCCAGAATATTGCATTCTTGAATCGTTATCTAATTCTAGATGTAACTCCATTAAAGATCGGTCGTCTGTTTTCGACGATTGTGAATCTTCATCCATCCATTTGACTTTCCGTTTGTTTTGCAATCTAAACAAAAGAGAGTCCGGTGAGTGCGAACACCAATATAGAAAAAAAAAAAAAAAAAAAAAAAAAAAACCATGCAATCACATCACCACATACAGAAACAAATGAAGGACTTGGAACATACTTTGTAACTTGTTCCGCCAAAATTTTTGGATCTCTGCGAAAAATATTCGTTAAATTCGGAACAAGAGTACCATGGCCAAGTATTGCAAATCGCTGTGGACGGTCTTGCCATAAAAACGTTTCTTGGATGCAGAATTTCAATAAACTACAGTTATCCTGATCAAAGAATTTATTCAAAATAGGGATGAGTTGAAAGAATTTATGCTTGTTTTCAGAACGCGAATGAAAATAAAACATGAGAAAATATTGTTCGAGTGGTGAAAAGTAAGGATTTTAATTGCATAGCCTTTGTCAACTAAGGCGAAATTGGAATAAACAGCTGATCATCTAACGTAGAATACTATCACATGATAACGAGAACGAAAAATTAACATTCACCAATCACGGTAATCAGCGTCATCCTTTCATGTATCGAACGTAATCAGGAAAATAATGATGAAATAAAAAAAAGAAAACCTCAATCAACTTCGATCGATCTAATGAACTATTGAATGCAAGCCTTTCTTGAAAATCGCAACGCTCAGCCATTGTAAGCAAACTCTCACTATAATGGTAGTAATTACAGTCAGCACTGCTGCTAGGAAAAGTGTGTTTCATTCAACTTTTGGTTTGATTAAACTTTGGAATCAACCTTTGACCAATATCCTGAGCCCAATATTCTACGATTTTAGGGACAGAACTACACGGCATCATCGGTGATACATCGGTACAGAGTTGTACAGCACTAATCTGATCCGCATGTACACAGTCAACGGTTCCCTTGACTCCCATGAAACTATATACATTCTAAAATGTAAACATTACACTACTACATCATAAAGACGATCTACATCTACTTAAGCCTGAGTTTTTGCTTATAGTAGTAAGCGGAGTAAGTTGTCCTTTCTTTCCTTTATAAATTCCCTAATCTCCAAATAAGTTTATCAAACTGATGAAAAGTTTTCAAGAATACATGCCGTTTCATAGCCAGCAGAACAAAGTGCTAAAAGATTTCCTTCAACTCGCACTTTGATAACACTTGTGTATCGAAGTGAACAAAGGCTAAAAAAACTATTGGTATATTAGTTATGAAACTTTAAGTTATGAAAATAAAAAAATTAAAGAATAAGGATAAGTAAAGGAATTTTAAAACAATAAGGGCAAATAAAAAAAACAAACCCTTCATCCATACAAATTATAGAATCCACATAACCAACATTAATCTCAGGCGAGAATGAAGCACATGGTATAAGAAGAACATTGCATAATCTATCCTGCAAATATCTGAAGTGCTTCCCAAAAACTGTGTAGAGAAAAATTTCAAATAAAAATGAACTGAAATACAATGAGGGAACTAGACCGCACCTTCATTGTATTTTCTGAAACTTTTTTGCAGCTATCCCCTGAAAAAACAAATCACGACAGTAAAAGAATGAATGAGCACATAAATAAATATCGAATAAGGATAACGCAGAAAAAGAAACCGATAAGCAAACTGAAATAAGAAAGAAAGTGGTGATATAGCAAATTTCGGAAAAAAAAAATTTCTATGATTCCTTTTAGATATTGAATAATATACCGCTTTTAATGGAGAAAAAAGCGAATCCGTATTTTTCAGAAAGTCTAGTTTTAAGCGACAAAAGAAGGCTGTTGACAAATGCCGGATCCCGATCCCTACATAAGACTACTACTATTGATTTCTCGCTACCTGAAAATGTTGATAAAATCTCACAGTCCATTCGAAACCCTATATGAGTAAATAACAACGCGAAATATACCATAACGTTCGCGAGTATTCCTCAGCAATGTAACCAACATGTCTAGTTTGTGGCATTGTAGATCATCAGGTCTTGAGAGAGTTGGAAGAAAACAGGCCTCTTTTAAAATGTCATTTGTTTCTAAAATTTTTGCAATCATCGTACTTCGGGTGGATAATGCTGAAAAGAATATATTTTAATGAATAAGTGGAGTTTCAAACCATCAGCTCATATATCACAAAGAAAAAAGAAGTGAATATGATTCTGAAAAGCTGCAAGAGTGTCATTCTCTAAATTAGTTGGTTGATTAAAATGAAAGTGCATTGTCGATGACGAAAAATGGATAAAAGGGAAGATATTGTGAAACACACAGAAATAATGTTTCCCATTAAAAGGCTTGAAAAAAACTGGAACTAAAAGGCTAAATGGAATTAAGAGTAAAGTAGGGCTAAAACTATTTCAAAAACTGCTAACCTTGAAGGCTATTTCCAAAAGCGGTTAAACCATCACACATCAAGATATTATAAGCTAGTAAGAGTTCGAAAAAATCGCAATAAATTTCCACCAAATCGCTACTTCCATTCTGTATCCTATTTTGCAAATAACTCGTTGAAAAATTCGCAAGTTTCTTTAGATCATCTGTAGGAAACAAGCCATTTTCGCATAACATTGATGCAATGGGTTGCATTGCCTGAAAATGAAGAAGAGAAAAATTCCATGATCGTTATAAAGAAATCTTTAAAAACCTTTGGCCTGTTAAACTTTGTTCTCATATTTTCAATTTCTTAGTTTTTATAAAATCGGATGATCTGTCTCCAGCTTCCATTATTCCATTAGAAATTTAATACACATGAAAATCGAGCCAGTCCCTACTACAAATCTATCTACACATGCAGCGATATTCTCAAATAATCAAAATTTTTGAATGATGTGTGGCTAATGGCTAATTTTTCAATGTAATTTACTGTGATTCATGAAAACTTCGTCGAAGGAGAATAAAAATAAAAGAGAATACTTCAAGGAGTTGATTTCTAACACGGCGCATATTATCATCAATGGTTACATAGAGTTTGCATAATCGTGGTGAAGCGACAGCTAAAGAAACATCCTCTCTTATCGAGCTTAATGATCGAATCAGGTCAATTTGAAGGTTCATTACAATTAGCTGTAACTGACCAACCTTATCTATTTGGCAGTCCGTAATCGCCAGAACACGAAATTTTGCCTTGAAAAAAATATGCGACTTGAAAAATGAAATAAGTAAACGCTTGAATAAATAATAAACAATTACAGAGAGCGCTATTCTTATTACTTATTCAACATGAAAGATGGATGTTAGTTTTGTCGTATTCAATTCAATGAGTAACTCACTTTTGCAAGAATGCAGTTACGAATCAATTTCACTAAAGGATGCGAACCAGAAACAGCACGATGGGCATCTTCCACAACCATTAAACATATTTCTGATAGTTCATCACTATCTTTGAAATCAGTAACAATGCTCTATAAAGAAAACCATTATATCTACTTCAAAAACCATGAAAATTTGTTCTTCATTTAATTTTTTCAAAAAAAGGCTTGAAATGATAGAAGTATATCGTTCAATTTTAGATAAATAGCATTCAATTTTCGATTAAGCATCATTTTGAAAACCGATGCCACCTTCGAACGATAGCAATATACTCACTTTATCGCTAGCGTACAATGAAATATTGAAAAAAATAAAAATATTACTATATGCCAGATAAAAGATTTTGATTTAGTGATATTTTAAACAATGATCAAAAGAGAATCATCAGCTAAAAAAAAAACAGATTTTTAAAAGAAATATCAACTAAAAGCCTTTTTCGATTAAACTGGAATTGCATCCAGCTTCTCATTTGAGTTTTTGAAACATGCATAAAATAACTTATTAGTGCAAAAAATTTATGTATTACAAGCACACATATGATAAATTGTTTGACTCTTATGAAACAAAATATGTCAAGAGCTTTTTTTTCGTCGAAGAGATACTACCTCTTCGATTCTTAAAAAGATTCTTAAATGCGGCAAACTAAAATGACAAACTTTCTTCTTTTTTTTTTTTTTTTTTTTTAACCAATTCTTGTAGTCTGTTTTGAAGTAATGATATTTTGAAGTCTTTTTACGACCAATTACAGTAAAATGACAATTTCATAGCCACACTGCATTATGTTATCATAAACGACGAGGTTCAAAACACATCACGTCACATTAGCAAAAGACTGCTACGTATAAGGTTGATAGAAAGAAGGTAAAAGGATACGTTGCCCCTACACAATTCACCTGTTTTAGAATTTCAATTAAGCTTAGGCACGCCTTGCTTTTACTTTCTGTTGGAAATTCGATGAAATGGATGTCAAAGAATCGAACTCGGGAGTTCTTCCGAATCATAAATTCAAGTCTTCTCTGTTCAGTAGTCCTGATTTATTTTATTATAAAAAGATCCAGCGCAAAGAAATCCTGTATTGAACAAACTTTTACCCGACGCTAATAATTCTTATCAACTAAATGATTAAGTCCAATAGTATTCTTGAAATTCAAATGAATCTATAATCTTCGATTTCTTCTCTATCAAGAAAAAGCAACAAACCTCAGCTGTAGCAAATATGATGTCTTGTTGAATCCACTTTTGGTAACGATCATTCTTTTTCAGGTTGGCATATAAGCACATATCTTCAGAATAACCCGTAATTTCAACGAATCGTTTTGCAGCACTCACCGATGATTCCACGTTTGTGCATATGCACACTACCTTTTGCATCGGAAACCATCTGTTTGTAAAACAGCTAAGACGGATTTAGCCACTTTCGGACTAAGCATTATTAGAAGACGATACAAATTATTTGAGCAATTGCTTATTCTATATTTTAAATGACTTCCCAACTAAATATGTCTACTCATGCGCAACAAAAAAAAGACATTGGTGTATGAAATGCAACTAGTGTCTCGAATTATTTACAGTTCATTAGGTAACAACCAAAACTACTTGCCCCGAGAAACATAAAGACGTGATACTTCAAACTTCAGAAGTACATCGTGGTTTGTCCTGTTAATCGTCTAATTCAACCGAAGTACACGTCATCTAAGTCATAGAGAGTGGAGAAAAATAAATATGTCTTTGTTTTTGTTTTTTGTTTTTTTAAATACTGTATAACATATAACTGTTTGTTCATTTCAGAAGAAGAACGAAGTGAAATAGTTCGCCGAATAGGGATGTTTTCTATGACCCAGTTGTCTGAGGATTACTGTGGAATCAGTTACTGCGGAACCAGTATTTCTGAGACGGAAATGCAGGAAACAATTAATTCATTCTCTCATCCCAGAAAAGTTCACTTTGGTAATATAACAAAAGGACTAGTAAAGTTAATACAAAATGAAATAATTAGTAGTGCTCATAAGTCACTCATTTCTTGCGCGATCTTTTTTTAAATCGCAGTTTATATATTAAAATTGATACCTCCGAAAATTGAACATAACAACGGCAGCAACGAAGAAAGCATCCAGTTCTTTCGGCAGGGCTATTAGTATATTGTTATATAAAGAATCCAAAACGAGTCTTTTTTGATAACGGCAAACAGGTGTATTTATAGGATAATATAGATAACGCATCGACCATTGCTGGGATTTCGTCAATCTACGAATATAGTAATATGGTCCCACTTATATCGGGAAGAGTTAAATTTCAAACTTAAATTCTTATAAAAACCAAGCTTCTTAGAAGCACATTTATTAATGACTATTAATCACACATAGAGCACAACAAGACTTTCCAATGCTTCTCATGTAAGAGAGCCCAAAAAGCACTCACTTCGCTATGTTTAAGCCATTCTTTTTGAATTTCTCATTCGATACCGTAGGCGCTGTATTATCTGCAGCCTCTTCAACTCTTAAATGAGTAAAGCCAAATGGTTCCATATGGGCATTTGGGAAAGAGCACTTCTTTAGATTTTGATTCGACAAGTGACCACTTTTTTTACACAATGTCGACACTAGAATAGATTTGAATATATATTAGGAAAGGATGAGCAGAATGACGTACGCATATGCGATCATTTCCTAAATTTTCATCTCGAAAAATTCTGTCACCTTCAAATTGGAGATCGAAACCAATTTGAAATTCCACATCAATATATGTTGATGTGTACTGAGTGTCAACATGAAATGTTGATACATTCTGAACAATTGATAAAATATAAGAAATAGGAGAGACATCGTCAATGTTCCTTATTGCTTGATATAGGGTTAGAATTAAAAATAGTTTACTGAAACTATCATGGAACAAAAAACTGCAGTGTGCAATACACTGACATCAACAATATAATATAGTCCTGATCAAATAATCAT
This sequence comes from Setaria digitata, assembly GCA_003640385.1. Taxonomy (NCBI): domain Eukaryota; kingdom Metazoa; phylum Nematoda; class Chromadorea; order Rhabditida; family Setariidae; genus Setaria; species Setaria digitata. The sequence continues at coordinate 74,620 of RCAB01000200.1, read as the reverse complement.
AAGCAATTACTGGACAGACATTTAACCAGAACTGCTATTTCCTAAAGCAATTTCTAGCTTTTACACACGCTCTGAGTAGTAATCACAGAGGAAAGAGAATGAGAAAAGTCAATACACGTAAGTGAAAGTGGAAACAATAAATAAATTTATATAAAATGTACAAAGTTATTAATTCATATCACTTAAATTTTCCTTCGTGACCAGTCCTTCGGTTGAAAATGAAGTTTTGATGGATCAATTCGAACTTGGCGCTTTTGTTGCCTTCTTCGATATGCGTCCAGCAGCTCATTACTTAAAACGATGACATACTGTCCCTTGTAGTACTTGTATAGGTTCAACTGCTGAACAGAACAAGTTGTAATTACAATGACCTTGGCAGGAAAAAAAAAATGAAAATATCTTTCTGAAATTATTGGAAGAAGCACTAAAAAAAAAATGACGAAATATACCTGCAAAGTTGATATAATATCTTCTTTCCGTATACTTGTTTCCTCACTGAGATCATTGACTGATAAATAGAGCTGATCACCATCGTCGCATCTTTCACGATGTTGAACTAATTTTTCAATAATTTTTTGTGACCAGAAACTGCGATAAGATAACTGAAAAGGTATAAATCAACTCTTACGGCTACTGTGAAGTCAACATTTTGCAATACTTTTTCAATATGATGCCAGCATTTTACATTTTCTGGTTATCAGTGCAGAAAGTTAAGTCTAAAACTTGCGGCAACTGTTTCACAATATTAACTTTCAAGTTTCTTTTAACCTCCCATCTGACTTTCGAGACCAATGAGAATCAAACATACATAGCTGCGGTTACTTTCATTAAGGTTAGTCATCCAATCATCAACCACTAAAACCCGATTAAGCCAATAAATCAATAAGCTTGCAAACATGAAAGAAAAAAAAGCACAAATCAACTAGCTAGAATCATCAAATGGGAAATTTAAGAGAAATGATAATTTAAGTAAAGAGTTGCAACTTGTGGTGTTTCCTGGAAATAAGACTGAGCCCTTCCGTACTTACCAATCCTAAATCAGAGAGTGGCTTCTCAGGTGATCCAGTTTTCCCCTCACATTTCGACAATTCATAACTGAATTCAATCAAGAGTCGTCCATAGCCTTTTTTTTGATAAGGAGGTAAGACCAATATACATGCCACATTATATTCTTCTGCTGATTCCTTTTCCTGAAAACCACAACAGCATTACGAAATAATGAATTTAAAGATTATTCTTCAAACATTTCAGACAAAAACTTCATAAAAAATCATGAATGAGATATGAACTACAAAACCTTCGAAAAATATCCAACAATATGAAAGCCGCGATCATCCTGTTCAGTTAAAATATAGAAAAGGAAAGGGTCGGTGTCGTAATACAGAGTCTTGTGATCCAGGAAAAGCTTCGCCAATAGGCAGAGATTTTGCGCGTAAGTCTGAACGAAATTTGTTGAGATTCTTGAAATAATGATCAATGCATATAAATAACAATGGAAAACTAACTTTGTTCTTCCTTCCATCAATTTCAAAAAAGGACAATTTATCAGAACGATATATTTCATTGCCTGGTGGATGCTTTAAATGACACTTCATCTGAAAAGTAAACGTTGAATTAAAGAAATTCAACATGAAAATCACTGTCTGGTTTTAAACTAGAAGTCTCTACTGAACTGGTTCATTATTAAATAATGGCAATAAAATTACCATATGTCGTTTGAGACATGTGGAGCTTTTGACGAATTTCAAGCAAAATTCGCAAAGATAAATGCAGGGAAGTGTGGTCAGTTCTTGAGGATAAGGTGAGAAATACCACGGCTGAATACGATAGCGTCCTAGTTCGACCATTTCAATATTTCGAATCCTTGTTAATGCATCCTCGCTATGTCCAATAATTGACATTGAACCACGTTGCGTTGGTGCTGCAAAGATACAACAGCTTGCTCAACTTATTCTTCAAATTTTATTCACTATAATAATATGCTTCGTGTTCAAAGTGAAGTCCAAGCAAAATTTGAAAAGAGAAAACTGAAACAATGAACAGCAATTGATGTAAATTAAAGAAGTGCCAGTGAAAAGAAGTTAAACCTTTGATATCCGCTTGGAATGGTGACGGCGGACGTGGAACCACAAGTGGTTCTTCTGCTTTAACAATTTCTGATGCATCACCGATTATTTTTCTCTTTCTTGTGGAGCCTTTTTTAGGAACCTCGCGGTCTGGAGACGATGTATGTGAACTGTATAAATTATGTTGATAAACATCAAAATGATTCATTTGAATGAACAAAAAATGAACCAAGGGAGGAAGAAAAAATCCTCTTCGCAGCAATAACCCGATTAATAAAATATGAAACGAAATACTTTTCAAAAGTGTTCATTTATTCCTAACCTGCCAAGACAAAGGAAGTATAGGTCCTGGTAAGAACAGAATTAATGTTAAAAAAAAAATTTGTTAGCTAAACAAAAAATTTCTTTGTGGTAAAAAAAGAATCTTATTTTTAAAAAAAGCATCAAAATAACAGGAAGACATTAATTCATGTCTAACACTGCCTTCCAAAAAGCTAGGAATTAATATCATTCCAGTAGCAAACACCTACCTACCTGGTAGCTGTATCAACCTGTATTTTCGGAGCTTTACCACCTTTCTGTGGAAAACGAACATTTGTGAGATCTAAAGCCGACTCATCAACCCATTCATCAAGTCGTCGATTACAGTCTATGTAGTGAACGTAGAATCTGTATTTTCGTTCTGGCGTAATTCGTATTGATAAAATTTCTGCCTCACCTGTAAAATTGTTTTTTCTTAAGTAAAATAACAATTGACATATCGGTAATACTTTGGATGTACTTTTAGTTTCCAGTTCTGATAGAGAAGAAAGGTTCTAGAGAGAAGAATAAATAGAAATAAAGCATACGAAACTCCGCATCACCAGTCATACGAACACCAAGCTTGGCCCCATCAACCAGATTCTCCACCGGCCATCTCTCCACCGAATCCATTTCTTTTATGCTATAAACGAAACATCACCTGGCTAACATTTGAATTTACGATTACAGCAATGCATTTCCTACATAATAACTGGTGATAATCTGTATCCCAGAATCCCGAGCCTATCCAGAACAAAAATCCACACACACAAACATGCAAAAACGGCCGAGCCAATAGTTGCTGGTAGTTTGAGACCGCGGGCGATTTCCCGGATTCTCTGAGAGATGAGAGAGGAAGAGTGAAATCAACATTGTTTACTGGCAACTGAGTTATAGCTGGGTGACAGGAAATGACTGATCACATATGGGCTGATCATTCCTCGATTGATACGATATTGAGATCTTGTCGTAATGAGGCAATACCTTTCATCGTATCATCCTCCTCTTCATCGTCTTCCTCCACTTTTATTATCTGTAACTGAAGATATAACCCGCAGCAACTTATCATTCTCATTAGAACTGATAGAGTGATTCTTATCAGTTAACTAACTGTAAGGACAGTAAGCGACCAGAACTAAATCATTGAAGCCGTTACGGATAGGAGGAATTTATGGATAGATGGATCCCTAGAAATATCATCCGGTAAATCCTATGTGCAACTATATGTTTATCAGTAATTCTGGTTACGATAATGACTTAACATAAATAGTGACAGTTGTGGCGCAATGATATCAATTGATTGTATGTTTAATGTATCACTTTCACACTTTTCATTAAGTGATAATAACAGATGAGAGGGCTCTCTTATCGATGATAATCTGCTAACACGTTAAGACGTGTGAACAGTTTGTCTACTGTGGTTATTTTAAATATATTCGCTACCTCTCCTTCCTTTGATTTTTCTTTCACTCCTTCACTTTTTTGAGTTTTTGCTGTCTCTGATTTTGCTCCTTTTTTCGTTTCTTTTTTTCGCCGTTTCACTGATTTCTAAATTTCCTTCTCTCTTTTTTTCCCCTTGAATATTATTTCTAACAAGAGTGAATAATTATGAACTAATTTATGCAACTGAAAACTGGAAATATTTGTTCATCCAACTCCTATGCCTTCATTGAAATTAATTATTAAGCTGGTAATTAATTATACCTCACCTATCATAGAGTTTGTTTTTCATTTCAAAGTAAAGTTACTTCCATCTTTTGCTACTACTACTTCCCTACAGAATGCAGTGAGTAATTAAGAAGTTATTATTACCAACGATTGACTGGTTGAAATAATTTCAAAGTTTACTACTTCCACCTTTACTAGTCATATCACTTCATTTGTACACTTAAATAGGAGTGAAATAAACTTACATACTGTTCATATCGAACTTTCTCACTCTTTTTCTTCTTTAAATCCTTTGTTTTCTAGGAATTGAAATATTTAAAGAAAAAATTCTTTTTTCGTGCTTTTTCAGCGGATTTACTTTTTCTACACAATATTTCATTGAAATTTTCAGTAGAAATTTTAAAACAGAAGTCAAAAAAACCTGTGGCGCATCTTTTTTCTGCCCCTCTTCCATTTTTTTTACTTGTTTATCATTTGGCCTTTTCAGTTTCCCGTGCTCCTGAATAAATGCAAATTAATTATTCTGCAATTCATTCATGAATTTATTCCCAGTAAGACTAATCCCTGTGAAAGAGCTCCATCACATTTCTCCCTTAATTTTATTGAAATTCATATTCTATTGATTCAAGCAAAATCTCATTTTAATGTCTTCCTAATTGTTCCATCTCGTAGTTTCTCAGTTCTGATACTACATTTATCCAGACGATATCAAGTGAACGATACTTGAGTAACAGTTATCTTCAGTATTATTGCTACTATTAATTAATTAATTTATTTCGTAATTATAGACATTTTTTCGATGCTAAATTGCTTTTCATTGTCTTTGTGCCATAATTATATAGTTAGTTTTGCCATTTTACATTTCCGTAGTTTCTTTTTTCATGCTTTTGACTAATATACCTTTCAAAAGTTTTTCAGGGATGATCAGAGAGTTATGGAATATTTCATTCGATTTCTTTTCAACTATACTTACCTTTGGAAAGAAATCTTTGAAAACTACTAACCTCCTATATATCATCTTACCGAAATTTTTCGAGATTCAAGATCATTTAAAATCAGCTAACATCACTGATTCGATTCTGTGTTTGTTGAGTTGCAGTTGATTTTAATTGTGATAATTGCTGAGGTGTGCCAGGTGTAGTAGCTACAGCTTCTTGATTAACTATAATAACTTTTTTATCATCATGTTTCGCAGTATCACCAATTGGTTTCTCCTCCTGATTTGCTGGTGTGCTTGTTGCAGCTAAATTTGTTGGCTTATCTTGCTGACCTTTATCTTTTGCCTAGAAGAAAAATATATCTCTTCCTTTCCAGTATAAAGTCTTAATTATTTCATTTAAAAGCTACTCTGGGTTTCTTTTTTCCCAACTTGGAAAAGTCTTTTTAATTTATTTAGAAACAGAAATGATTGGTAAAATTTGAATTCTCTGGAGATGTTTCAGAAAATCTAAATGTGATATATTTTGAGAAGTGAATTTTGATCGAAAATAGACCTCTTAATTCCTCGTTTTCATACGATATATGATATTAGAATAATGGGAAATTTATGCTTACTCTTTTTATACTATAAAATTATGGTTTGGCCATCATACTTAACATGTAATTTCGTTTTCTTAGAACTAAAAAATAATCAAGTAAGTGATTTGTTTCAGTTTCAGTATGATATGTTACGAAACTTACTTTTTCAATTTTTCGTTTTCTTATGCATATAACCAACATAGTCATTATGTAAGATATGTTAAGTGCAACAGGTATAAGTGATATGATTATTGCTGTAGTCATTTTTTTTTATGAAACGTTTGAGGCCTGAAATTTGATTTTTATTTAGAATTCAAAATTTCAAATATTCCAATTTGTACTTATCCTTCTGAATGTTATTTTAGCAGGATTATCGTTGATTCAATGAGAAATTCACTTGCTTCAAACAACCACTTCCAATTGAGTATTGTGTAAAAAAGGATTCTCTCCATAAGTGACCTTCATTTTGAGTAAATATTTTATCAGTGATATGCAAAATATTCATGTACATAAGTACTATAAGTGCTTCAGTAATTTAAATCATCCATCTCGACCCTACCTAAAATTAATACTCTAGTTCTAAAATCCATGCAGATGATAATTTTGATCAGGCTTATTATAAAGTGGAATTATCACCTCTTGTCATTCCTCTAGTATTAGAACTAGTACTGAGTAATGAAATTAATTGAATAAAATAAACTAGTATCTAATATCATTCTTATGCTACTGGATTTGCCTGAAAGTGAAATAGGATTGCTGCTCTAAAACACGTGATACGGTTAAGCTGAACCATAACCTGGATAAGATTAGCATTACACGTGTAGGGTTCTAAAAGCTAGTAGACTATATTCAGATATAATTACGTAAATTACAGGTCACTATTAATTAGCAGTAACCTTTAATAACAAAATGATCACTTTGCTACTGCTCATCGATTATGATAATTTCACACCTGTTATCGAGCAATTATTCCCAAATAAATAATTGTTGTAAAAGAAAAAAACGAAATGAAATTCTTTTGCTTCCGTAATTACTGTCAGCAATGAAATGAGACAACAGGAAGATTACGCGATTACAGTGACATTTAATCGCGAGTGTTCTCGTGATCACAACTTCTGAATTCGAGAAGGAAAGGAATTACAAAGCTACAGTAATTCAAGTAGCTCTCAACAAAACATGATAATGTAATTTTCGTCTCTGTGGGATAAAAACAGAATTAATCCATCATATATTTGATTTACTTAAATGAGATAGAGTTTATTAGCTATACCGTACCTTAATATAAGGTCCCTTTGCTCTATCGTACTCTGTGTATATCAACTTGCCACATCCAAGGTAACCAGTCTGCTAGGCAAAATTCGGCCGGACTAATCGCAGCCTTCTTTGCATGCATCAGCTGTGTCATACTGTCTCAGCATCCCAACTACACTACATCATTTCGCCCTCTCATCCCGACCTACCGTATTCTAATGTTGCTATGTTCTTTACAACTTCTATGCTCTTTTAAAATATTTTCCTACTTTGCTGGCGCCGTGGTGCTCTTTTACCGTATCATACCTTCATTATACTGTACCATTGTCAGTACTAAATTTGCTACGTCACTGTACGCTCGCCATATGGATGTTCCATTTTACATACAGTACTCTTCAAATTCATAGTGTCACATCGTTTTCCGTATTCTACGGTAACACTGTAATTATGTTACTGATGTCTATCATATCGCTAACTTTATTGTACTACAAACAATCTTTGTTATTATCGCAGTAAAACTCTAAAAACTAAGCCTACTGACGTAGCTGAAAACAATCCCTTTTCCATATTTTGGAAAAATAACGAATTAGCCTGAGTCTGCTGGGGAATTTTGAATCGGTTAGACAATGTAAGTAGTAAATAAAAAGTTTCGATACCGAAAGAAACAACTAACTTTTATGTTGGAATAGATTGGTTAATTCTTGCCGTTCGATTGTTTTATATACTTGTCTGGTTGAATACGCTTCATTCTAGCTTAATGTTGTGTTTTGTTTTTATCATTGACTTCATCCTCTAGATTATGCGAAAGTATGAACGGGAGTTTGTTCAGTAGCAGTAATATCCAAATAATTAACTGTCTTTTTTATTTAAATATTATAGTTTTTTTTTTGACCACTTCCGTTGAATTCAGCCTTCTCATTTGACCATTTCAGCGATCCTTTACTGTTCTCCTCGATGAGAGATTTAATTGCTCAAACTTTAGGTAAAACTTTAAGCAAACATCTGCTAATACTACCACTGATACGTATGGGACAACTTCGAGAACTTGAATCAGCTATTTTTTTTTATAGTAGTTATTTAAACCTGAGGACTGTTAGGATTAATATAATTTAACCTTATAATTTAGTTGTAAAGTATGAACCTGCCATTAAAAATATTATATTACGAAGAACCTAATCTTGATTTATCCTTCAGATTCATGCACGCCAAAAATTTTATACTAGAAACATATCTGCAATTCTACGACACAGAATCAGGAAGCTGTAAGCAAGTAAACTATATTTGCAGTTTTGAAATTACAAAACTTTTTATATCAAGTTTCATCAGTAACATTATTCACTTAATTACCAAATTTTATTGATAGCAATAGTTTTTACACCATTCTAACTAATGGCTGCCACCAGATATTAAAGAGATACACTAATGCCAAAAATAAATTTCACATCATATTTGAAAGATAATTTTATATTCCATTTCCTGCGCGGCTCAGTATAAACGTTTGAAATTTCAACTTGCACTGAGAATTTCATATTAAATTTATCAGTAGCTCGATACGATCAAAAATGCTATCTAACATAGTAAATTCCAAAATGAAAAGCTCAACAGAAACAATCATTAGGGAAACCGACAAATTTAAATGATTTAAGTGGTACTCTAAAATACCATCCCTAAAATTTGATTGATTAATTTCGGGAGATCATGATAGTCACAATATAAGTAATGATAAGGTCGCTAGTAATATTGATGTTCATATCAACAATAATTTGATAGCCATAAAATATACTTAATAAGAAATATCATGCTGATTAGATAAGAATAGAATTCGCTATTTCGAAAACTTCAGAAAACTGGCAACGTAATCCAATTAAGACGGAATTAAAATTTATCGAAAAATTCCTATTTGAATGGGAAATTAGATAAAAGAGAGAGAGAAAAAAAGAGAAGGGGACAAAATTATCACAATTATCCATAAATGAAGAAATAAAATGATGTCCAGGCATTAGAAAGCACTTGTAGATGATACCGAATGGTTATCAGCCTGATTTAATTAGAAATCTTACTCATAATATGTATTTGATAACAAATATGATGTGTAATATTAGTTTGGTTAATTACTATAATAGTTACCATTTGCTAGTCGAATATCAATAGTCTAATTTTTAGAGACTTAATTAACAGTGTTCTAGTCAAATATTTCATTCCAAATTCGTTCAAGTTTTTCTCATCCCCAAAATTTCCCCGTGTCAACAATTCCAAAAAATTGAATCTTTCATATCCTTGCTGCTCACCAAACAGTGCTACTAGAAATTAGCATCATCCTAATAATTGAATTAATCTTAGGAAATTCGTTACGCACAACTCCACACGATCCTTTCAAAACCTTAAAAGTTCGGAACAAAGAAGTAAATTTTTTTTTTTTTTTACAGTTATCGCTCGAAAAATTAGAGGTCAACAAATCAAATCATTTGTTTTGCTGTTGCTCTCAAATGATAAATGAACTCTTAACAGTTGCATCAGTGATGGTAGCCTTCCCTTCACTGATAAAGCCATGTAAGCGAGAAATTCAATCTTTCAAAAGTCAAATCTTTCCCAGCAAATCATAAGGAAGTAACAGAATTTGTTTACAATCTATCTCTACTTTCGAAAACCTAAGGAAGAATATTTTATTTCCATTAAGGTAATGGGTTCAAGATGCATTCCTGAGTAGGACAATCTAATATCTCTATGATTTCAGAAGTTATCTTAAAATTAACATTAATTACTGTTAGCTACCTTCACTTATATCATCAAACCTTATTAGTTCTTCATATGTATCTCCGATGCCTCAACACTTTAGTAATTTCTAATATTTGATAACAACAGCAGAATGACACCAAATTCAGCCATCCGTTTCTTTTTTTTCAATAACTATACATGCAATGTTTTCACGAGCTGCTAAATAGCAATGCTTTTCCCACTGCATCGGTAATTTTTCTATATCATAGTTTAATATCATTCTGATAATCAGTGAAGATTAATTTCGAAAGATAATTCATTCAGCAAAACTATCCTTTCTTTTAATGGCAGCTCACGTAAATTTAAACTTCTTCCAAGTCATCAAGAGATACTCGTTTTGTTGGGCACTAAATATGCCAAATGATTTGCACTAGAAAGAGAAGTGATAATTTCAATGAAATGAAAAAAGAAAATAATATAATGGATGGATTACATGTGATAAGCGATACTGCTACGATAACGCTGTTTGTACAAAAATGATCGAGTGATAATAATTACATCGTTACATATACAGTGCAAGACCCGTATAAGTTATTCAAATAATAGGAAGACAAAATGGTATCATCTGGGCCAAAAAGAGATAATAGAAGGGATGCGAAGAATTATCAAGACCGAGGTCATGGATTTCGGATAGTTTCAAAATTAGACCGCAAGAGATCCTATTTCAAAATTAAATCTTAGAAACATTTATATACAGTTAAAGTTATTTTATCTAGTAGACTGAAACTACACCTCATTAGCTGATGCTAACTGATCAACAAATGCTAGAATTCAAGATCAATGGTAGCTTTAGAGTGCTAACAAGTAGCACAAAATTCGGAAGAATAAATGGCCAAGAAACAAAAAAGTAGTATTAAAAACATAAAAAACACTTAAATCATAAATTCAGAAAATTCTTTTTCAAATTCTTAATATTTTACCAAATTAGCATGCAAAATGTCGTTCCAAAAAAATTGGCATAACATTTTTAAAGGAGGTAGTTTAGTGAAACTATCAATTAATTACAGGTGGGTGTACTTATCTATGGCTAATTAATACTATAGTTAGCATTACGGTTATAAAACAGTCCAAGTTTGCTGTGCAATAACCCATTCATTTGTGGTAACGGAAGTAATCTTCGACATACAACGATACGGTGAATGACACGTACTGTTTTGAATGGAATTAAGTTGTTCGCGACATGCTTCCAATTCTTGCATTACCTAAAACTAGAGGTTATAGGTTATAGATCAACTGAAAATAAAAAAATTCTTATGATAACTGTTGATCAAAAATATCACGTCAATAATCAGCTAATATGTAGTACTTATGTAGCACTGATTATGATAACAGTCGCTGCTATCATCGACTTGTCTCAGGCAAATTTCCGATAATGATTAAATGTCTCTTCCAAGTAAAAATTATTTGACTATTTGCCTCAAAATTTCTTACAATTTTTGACATAACTAATAATGTTCATTTTTCGAGAGTAATTACTCATTCATTAACTTACTACAAAGGTGATTAGCTAATGGAAAAAAAATCCATAATACAAACATAATTAGTGTGCTATTGCGTCTTTCGACATTGCTCATTAATCCACCATAAAATCTGACCACATTTTTCTTTGTCTTTTCCTTTTAATTTCTTGCATTTAAATAAATTTCAGTTAAAGTTTTAGCTATTAATAACTTCTCTTCTTTTCTTAACTCATTAAAATATCGTCAGCTATGGGAAATATTTGCGAAAATTCATACTGAACAAAAAGACGTTCAGCTATGAACTCTCAAATATTTCTCTTTAATCCAAAAAATTAAACCTCAAAAAAAGAAATGGTCTGAGAGAATTCAATATGTTTTTTCTCTAATGTTCAAGAAAATTTTCTAGCACTTCATGTCGATATGAGAATATTGCAAATGATATCTTTTTGACTGATGGAAACTTTCATGTAAAATTCTACTGAGGAAACTTGAAAGATAGATAAAGTGTGATAAAACTTATCATACCTTATTAAAACATATAAAGATTCAAATCTTCCGCACAATTCCAGATAGAAAAATTTTTCAGGAACACTTGCTGCTAGTAATAGTTGTGATTGTTAATGATACATTTAATTAAAATCTTTCCAAGCTAATAAAATAAAAAGGAAAAGTGGCAAAAACCTGGCTTCCTCTTTGAGGCCATTCATTTCCATACAATATTTTAGCTTCCGGAAATTGTTTGATTACTTTCAATCGATTTTTCCACGATTTATTACATGGATCAATAAAACGAGCAAGCGCATTAGTTTTTATGCTTGTATTCGATGACCATAACTTATCTCGCATAACTCGTCTTAAAATTTAATCAAATTGGTCAAGTATTTTAATTTTACTTTTTCTTTCATTCTTTTTAACTTTGTAGAAATATAAAATGAAAATAAACTGGGGAAAAAACTATAAATATATAAATATTGTGGCATAGTGCTACGATTAAACAGTGCACGTGAAAAAAAGAAAGGAAAAGCAAACTATATTGTAACTTAAAAATGAGCAATCCGGAAGTGACCTAACTCTCCTTTGATGGTTTGTTCATCGACAGACAGGAAATGAAATTAATAAACTCATTGATCAACATTTTTAATGGAAGGAAAAAAAAGGAAGGAAAATTTAACTAAGCAAACCTCAAATGAAAAACGAGAGCAGTTTCAGGTGGCACAATTGTTACAACCTTTCCAATTTCCGGTTGCAGTACTTGATGTACATGTGTACTATATATGTTTTCCGGTATCATTACTACCTGAAATGTCCCCTAGTCATCAAACTGTTAATTAATGATGCTAATTAATTGAACAAACTGTTTGAAATAAAAGTGACACGAAGAGAGATGAATGCTTTCTCTTAAAAGCATTACTCCTTTTTTTTTTATACGATAATCATCTATCTGCACAAATAAATTATTTTTATTGAAAATAAGTAATCCAAAGAGGAAGAAATCTGTTTTGCATTATCAATATCACAATAATCCTTACCACCGCACAATCAAACTTATCGCCATTTTGCGAAACCAAATACTATTAAGATTGGGCTCACTTTTGTAATAGATGTGATAGTAAACTTCTAAATGAACATTTACCTTACTTCGAAGACCAGCAGGCCAAATATAATTTTCAAGGGAAATATTTGCAAAACCACTAAAATCAATATCTGTTGGCCTGGAAATATTAGCCCAGTGATTCTGAAAAATTTCTACAAATTATTAACTATAAAAGTATTTCCTTTCATTCAAATTTCCTAATACTTTTTGATTTTCCCTTCATTTCTAATCTCCTTTATCAATTTACAATCCATTTCATCCGATTTCAACCAATTTTATTTAATCCTAACCTGGTATGCATTAAAAATCTATATGTTAACTGCTGTGATATTTTTCGAAGTTACATGAAGCTCGCTTTTCCTTCTCTTAAAAAAGTCTTTATTCTGATTTAATAAAAAATACCAATGAAAAACATGCTAAATTTTTTCCCTTTTTTTTTTTTCAAAATATGCTGGATTTTTTTCCTTTCCCTTTTTTCATGATTTTCGAGAACAATCATCCTAATCGATCATTCTTGGCCAAAAATATTACTCTAACCTCAAAAAGCGCAAAACTACTACGAATAACAAACGCTGCTGATTTCGTAAATCTTGCTTGTAAACTGTCCAACAATTTTATCAATGATGCATTTTTGTAGGCGACCACAATTTCATCAAGATCCGATGAGATGACATATTTTGCATGACCGCGACATCGCAGTACACAATCGTTAATCGAAGTGGCTACCTTTAGAGTAATGAAAATTTCAAACTGCGACAAATAACACTTGTCTTCACTTATTGGTAGTATCTGTGGAGTAGTGAATTATTTTCAAATTTGTTATTTGTTATACGAGGAAAAAAAATTTCTCTTCAGATCAGATGGATTATTGATATACTGCACTTATTAGGTGATTAGATTATTGCATTTTGCGATAAGAGAATATATGGCACGATGATTACACTGATTATCATAGCAGAACTTGCCGGAAGGTTTTCCTTCATCAGCCAGAAAGCATTTTGTACATTTGAAAGGTGTTAAAATGGAGAAAAAATCTGATAAAAATTTTAAACGAAACAAAACCAAATAATCGCCATCAATTATTCATTTTCAGTCATTTCTCTGGAATGATGCGATGCTGTTTTTGTCAAAAATTCAAAAAAAAATTTAGAAAAAAAAAAATTCTCGCCGAATCTGTAGAAATTCTGAGCAAAATTGTATTTAAAAAAAAAGGAATTTAATCGTTTAGTAATTGAGAAAAGAGCAAATTTTCATCCGTTTTTTTTTTTTGTTTTCAAAATGATTTGCGCTAAAAATACTTAGCCAAAAAATGCTGTAATTTAGAAAAAAATTCAAAGTAAATCCTAAGAGCTACTTGAAATTCCTTAAATCATACTAGCTATAAAAACTACTCAGTAAATCCAACTAATTAACTGTTAAAAATATAATAAATTATTATTTGCAACAAAAAGGCAGCTCTATGATGACATTAAAGTTTTTTTTTAATTACAAGTATTAATTGACCATTTCCGAAATTACATCTTTGCAAATCATAAAATACTAACTTCAGTTCGATAAATCCGAAAATTCGGATTGCTTTCGTCGTCAGTATTGCTACCTGTTGGTAATGGAGCCCAATTAATTCGTTCAATTTCCACCTCACTTGAATGCTCATAAACATGTAACAATGCATCAACTTCAGGTGTCATTGATTGTACGTAAACACAGAATTTGGTTACACCTTGAGCAATCCAAATCTATTTGATGAAAAGAGAAAATTAATTAGAAATATAATTAGTTTCAAATTTCCAAATAGCAAGCCATTCAAATCTTCCAGATATATTACCATAAAGTAGCCAACAAAATCAAATTCAAAATAGCATGCTAAATTGCCAATTAACAATTAACATTAATAAATAACAACAAATAATAATAAATGATAATAAATAATAGTAAATAATAATGAATAATGATAAATAATAATAAATAATAGCAAGTAAAAACAAGTAATAATAACAATAACAATAATAATAATAATAATTAACGGTAAAAAATAATAATAAATAGTAATAAATATTAAAACATTTGAGATGAAGAAATGATCATACCTCAAAAAATTGTACTAATAAAGTCCAATCAGCTAAGAAGAAAATAGGCTGCAGGCAAACAGCAAGATAATGCTTTCGTGGACTATTCGGCAGCACACGTACGTCATTTAGAACAATTGGCATTTGTAATGAAGGTTTATCCATTCGTGATATGTATGCTTCCGGTAGTTCTTTCTCATTTCCAGTTAATAAATTGTTTAAATCTTTTCGACGCATTGTTACGGCAAAATAACCAACAAAATCACATCTAAATATTGCTAATTAATAAAATAATATAATGACAATAACTATTTACAAATTTCATGAGCCAAAAGTGAGAAGTCAAAAAGCTTACTTGACAGCAAAGAACCATGGACATTTCAGGATTGGTTTATGAATTAATGGAATGGTCAGAAATCTGGACTGGTTTGTTTTTAGGTGCAAACGTAGTCTAATAACCGCTTTACATTTCCGAATCATAGTTAATCTTATCATGGAAGTGGATGTCATATAAGCTGCCATTACATATATCTGGAAATGCGAAATAATTTCAGGATTAAAATAATTACTTTGATAGAAAAAGATTAGCATTTCAAATTTAAACATAGATTCAAAAGAGAATCACAATGCAATTATCCCTTTCACGCTCCATTCTTTTATTCCCAGCTTTTTGATTGATAAATTGTTAAGCTGATAAAGCGACTGAATGAAATTTTACTATCCTACTTTTCAATTTTATTTTATGATATTTTCTTTCCATCTCTAATCAAAAGAAAAGATTGTTTCGAATGAAAATTTGAACATAATTTCTTGTGACGAGAAAAGTTCAAAAGAAACAGAAAAAGTCTCTTCTCTTCAATACTTTTTTCAGCTTCCAGAAATAATTTCTTTATTTCATTTCTTCGAAAAACAGGAAATTCATTCCTCATACTGTAAAGGCATAAATGAAATAAAATGGTCGATAAGAGACTGGACAGTGGTCAAAAATGGACACAAGTGAGCATACCTTATCATCGTAGCCGGTGTTATTTTCCACAGTGATTGTTTTTGCAGTGGTAGTGATAGTAAGACGTGTAATACGTGGAATCTTCCGAGTAATTTCTTCACTTTCCCAAAGATTTATTGTCGTGGGAAAAGTAAAAATACGGGTAAATGAGAACATAACCATAGTTGTAAGACAGCTGAGAAACAATGTGGTGAAGAGGCGCTTTAGTGCCATTATCTAAAAAACCATTAAATTAATCA
This sequence comes from Setaria digitata, assembly GCA_003640385.1. NCBI lineage: Eukaryota > Metazoa > Nematoda > Chromadorea > Rhabditida > Setariidae > Setaria > Setaria digitata. The sequence continues at coordinate 58,677 of RCAB01000200.1, read as the reverse complement.
CTAATAATTAAGCATAAGTGATTGATCTTAATGATAAGTAATCCGAATAATACAGTAGAAGTTTGACTGAATTCATGTACCTGACATGTCTAAATAGAAGAATTGAAAATTATTTCAAGTTATTATGCTCATTTTACTGGTGAATTTTTTTCCACAAATTATTTATGGAAAATTTTTGTGTCATTTTTTTTTCTGCAAAACTTCCCATTTCTTCATTGAAATGTCTTGAAATTTAAAATATCTCCAAAACGAGCAATATAATAATGTTTGTCTAGACATTCAGTATGATTTTTTAATTAAAAGTTTTCCTTTATCCGAGAAAAACTAATTAATTATAATTTTTGTTTGATAATCCACAAACATTTTGAACGGATCAATTTTTTTTTTTCTGCTGGAAAGTTACATCACATGTCGACATTGCTTTTAAAAAAATCTAACGACAGAAAATGATAACATTCAAATATTATCACCATAATATAATGCAAGCCAGTTAACATATTGCCAGAAGAGTTGAAGATTCTGTCTAGTACGGAACATGAAAACAAAACTAAAACAAATAGCAAAACTGAAGCAAATTGTGATGTGAACATTTCAGAATTGGGAAAAAAACATGCGATGAGAGAAGGCAAAGAACTGAGTGAAAGTAAATAAAAATGAATTTGAAATTGAAATGAAAATCATTATCAGTTGACACGAACGTGGGGTTAGAACTAAAAGAGAGCGAAAATGGTGAAGAGGAACCAAATAGCAAATCTTACGACAATGACTGGACAGGTTTCTTTTCTTTTTTTAAATGATAACTGTGATAAGTAAGTAGTGTTATATCTGTACCGACAAGTGACAAAAGGCGAAAATATCGCAAACAGTGTAATGGTACTGTAAATTTGCAGAAGTTTGGAATATTTCATCATTGATCACATCGCAAGCCGCAAGTGCTTGATGCGACAGAGGACGTTGCAAAATACACGCATCACGTGATTACGTGATCGTGAGTAGGTTGCAAAATACAGGAAATACGCTTCATTATTTAGTATTGTTTATTGGATGCAAAAGTAATTTAAAATATCACCGTGATAGTTCTTTTTTTCGTTATAGTACTTTGCTAATTAATAGCTACTTCCTGCTCAATCTTTAATTTTAATCGTAAAGCTTTCAAATAAGTTTTTCTTTCTTCCTTTCCCTCTTTCTTTTTCCTCATTTTGTGCAAATAGATGATCGTCGAAGATGTTGCACTGGTAATGAACATCTCAGTTAATTTGAGATGCAAATTTGTCAAGTTTATCCCTCGAACAATTTTAGAACCGTACTGATTATCACTGATGGAAAATCTCTGTCAGAGTGATATGAATTAAGCGAATGGGAAGGGCTGACAAATGTCAAAATATTTTTTTTCCACCATTTTAAAAGGGTAAAGAAAGAGGGAAAGAGAAGAAGAGAGGGAGAGGGAGAGAGAGGAAAAAAAGAGAATGTCGTTACAAATAATTCTACATAACATTTGTATTTATTCCTGTTAAACACAAAATTTTGAACTCAATGTTATTCCTCTTAAAAATAAGTAAGGGAGTTAAATGAATCTTTTATCTGAAATTTGAGATTCAAAAAAGTGACGGATTTATAGGACAAAGAATCATAATACTGCAAATCTAAGTAAACAACAACAATAATAACAACAGCAATAGCAACAACGACGACAAAACAATAACAACAACAACAATAACGTTATCATTAGCAACAGCAAAAAACAATTAAGAGTAGAACAACAGCAAAAACCGAGGCCGCAGCGATCATGAAAACAAAAACAGTAGCAGTTTTAACAACTAAGATTAAAACATTCAGATATACTTCGAAAATTACTGATTGATCTTGATATTTAATTTCTATCCATTTCATAATAAATTTTTATGATATCGCATTTGTCGAGTTTTCCGGCAGAATTATTTATTTTTTATTTTTGAAAAAATCAGTTCAATCGAAATTGACAATTGACATGTGAAACTGGAAATTTTCTTTCTCGATAAATGCTATTTATAGGGTCACTTTTATGAAATTTCAACTATTTCCAATCACTAATAAAAAAGCTCCGATATATTTTCTTCTTTATTTCTCTCAATTTTCGCAATTTAAAAGCATCAACAAAAGACAATTCAAATTAGCATACTGACTTAGTAATATTGCTGATTAGAAACAAAAGAAACACACTTTGATGACATTGATTTGCCATAATAAGTACCATTAATTATATTAATTTTGAGGGAAGTTTAACAATTTATGCCAGTTTTCTCATTTTTGCATATCATCCGGATAGACACACTCTTCATTATTTTACAACCATTTTAAAACTTGCTAGATCAATTTTTATCAAANGCATATAGTGTTGAATTATTGTCACTCACAGTGCGTTATCACTAGTATTTGAGTTAGGACTAAAGCGAACAAATTAACGTACTATGATACTAGTTTTGGAAGCAGGATTATTGAAGAATTAAATTTGGGTCTTTTAGAGGAAAAGAAAAGACTAAAGTTTCAAAAATTTTAAGAGCAATAACGAATGAGCTCAGCTCAAGAATCCTCCTAATGTTATCACCACAAATTGGTATTATCAATTATAAGTTAAATATGTTCACAATTCAAACTTATTTTTCTCAGCATTCGATGATTTTACAAGCAAAAAGATAATATTTTTCAGATATAATCGGTCAGTGAAATAATATTAAAAGTTATTTTCTCTCCCACTTCTGCTATTATCATTCATTTTTGTAGGCCTATGAGTTTACTGTTCAAAACATTTTTGATAAAATATTACTTTCGATAAAAGAAATTAAATTCTTTGATAAAAACATCGAATTTAATAAAAAAAAAAAAAAAAAATCGTTTAAGGAAGTCTTTTCATAAAATCTAACCATCGTATTCCATCGAATTCCACTTAAATTCTTGAAATACTATTAATTTCGCATTATTAAAAATTAATTTCTTGAATCCTGAAGATAGAGAGAGGTTACTCTAAAAGCAAGTAATTCTTTCGAGTGTAATTGCTGAAAGAATTTCATTTCATCATTGTTTGAAAAAAAAAAAAGCTCTCGCGCATGCATTGTTAATTAAACACTCATTAATGCGGTTAAAATTGGTTCAATTCAATTAGACAATAAATCATTCTGTGATTCTACAAATAGAATAACGCATCATTTATCACCAGCCATTATCAATAAGATTATTACCTTTTATCACAAAAAACGAGAATGTTTTTTTTTTTCTTCTTAAATATCGCAGAAGTGTTCAAAATACTTGCAGTACTTTATTCAGTGTTGTTTTAAATTCAGAAATAATCTTCAGATTTATATACTGCCCTTTATAAATATCTAGTGCTCTTTACGGGATGATGAATAAATTGGTGTTGTGATTTCTTCAGAAACAAATCATGTCCCCGGAAACTATTAAGTTAGAAATGCTTTCCGGAATCTGTCGTGTCAAAAATTTTCCCCGGAAATGTCCAGAAACTTNAATTTTCCCCGGAAATGTCCAGGAAATTAATGTGCATGAAATATTTAGGCCACTAATATTAATTATGGAGAATTACTGGTAATATTAGGAAATGTTCAGAATTCATTTGACATTACAATAATATTACCAAATGTTGAAGGAAATTAGACAGCTCAACTAGTAGCAACATTTCCGAACACTAATTAACATTTAATTAAGTCTTTCTTATTTCTTTTACTAATATGAAAGAGTTTGGAGAGAAAAAGTTTACGAGTGAGTCACAATCTAATAAGTTTTTGGTGTTTTTAAGAAAAAAAACTACACCCAACTGATTGTGGAATAATGAATATATTATATTCAAGATATACCGAGATATTCTTCTAGAAAACTTAGGCAGAATTCAGACACCTAGACCGACCTATAAACAGAAAATTTTGGAGAAAGATATGAAGTGTAGAAAGTTTCTCATTTGAGAGTTTCTCCAGGACGAGATATAATTTTGCTTCTTTTGATTTAAATCCTATCAGAACTTACAGAAAAGTATCGTTTAATTCTAGAAGTTAGCGCTCATTAAATAAAGAAGAAAAAAAGACTAAGAAATAATTTCATTACTGGTTATTGCACGATAACACTTTAATGAGCGAATTAAATTTTTTTTCTCACCACAAGTTAAATCAATCAAGTTAAACTAAATTCCTTAAATTCAGACCGAACTGGAATAGTCCCATCCATTTATACAGTGATATCAACCATATCGTGAAGTGAATCTAATGATCTAATTCATTCTAGATGGGATCAGTTCGATTCCAAATTGATTTAACCACCAGTTCATAAATTTTACAGTGGTGTGATTGCTTAATAATGTCTCATTAATTAGTTCACACCTTGGAAAAGCAATGGGAATGGAAACACCTGAGAAATGTAGCTCAGTGATGGTCTTAACAGTTAACAATGAGAGAAAAGGAAATCACTCAGGAGAGCGGAGAAGTGGCTGTATCGGAAAGCATTTTTCTGTCTTTCACGACACGGGCAAGGCTACGGGCACGAATATGGGCAAGGACAGGGGTGCGGATACGGGCATGAACATGGGCGAAGACATGGATGGTCACGGGTAAAGGCACGGCCATGGGCAAACAGACGGGCATGGATACAAAAGAATGATTGGTGTGTAGGAAGTGAATAAGACTATAGAATATTGAAGTTCAATGATCGGCTAGATTCATTTACATGTGGCACGGTAGCAATAATTCATTAGTCTTGAAATAGCCACCTGTTCGATGAGCTTAAAAGCTTCTCCAAAAATACCAAGAAAAAATTCTTTGGATGAAACAAAATTGCTAAAAATGGAAAATATAGCATTACTCGAAAAGAAATTTGTTTGAAAACACTAAGAGATCAATTTCGTTAAGTAAAATGATTATTTTAAACAAAATTCTGGATTTAATTAACCAAATTTTGAATTTACTTAAGCAGATTCGGAGTTTAATTAACCAAATTTCAAATTTAATCAAGCAAATTCTAAGTCAATTAAACGAATTCTAAGTGTAATTTTTAACATTTGCGAAGTAGTTGATCAGTGAAACTTCAAAAAAAAAAAAAAAAAAAAAAAAAAAACAAACTCATTAAGTGAATTTGAATTCGCTCAAGATTATCATAGAATTGCATGTGAGGTAAATATTATCATAACTTAGACTCTATGAAATTCAAATAGAATTTCAAGTATCAATTAAATTGTAAATCCAAATCACGACGGCACTGCAACTTTTCACGCGATAATTTTTATTGATATTTGTATAATAAATGAAAGAAAAATTTACAAAAATTGTCAATTTCTGGTGGAAAAAATTTCTGAATTTCTACTCGAAAGTTACTAAAGAGCAAAGCGATCGATTATCAGCTTATCGGTGTCACAAGATTTGCAACCTACGAACGATATTTTTGAAAAGTTTTATCGGAAATAGTTTCCCTATAAGAGCCTGATATCCCTATCATACCATCCAATAAATTAAACAGGTAATCTGTTTACATGTTGAAGTGTTTTAGATACAAAACTCAAGATGAATAACCTATTAATAAAGTTTATTTTCTTCTGAAACACAACTGACTAGGTAGAGGACCGATTTTCAGATCAATTGACTTTAACCTTTTATTTTTAGTGGCAGTACAGAAATGAGCATGTTATTAATGATAAATCTTATCATCGATAACTTTCTGCAATATCATCTCACAACTTTCATGCTTCTGATAATTGTTGCTTTTCCTTTTTTGATGTACGGCATTCTCCTGATAAGAACATATCTGTCAGTTCTAAATTTCCTTGATTTTTTTACACACCAACAAGTATTCTAGCAATTTCGCTCACCTCCAATTGCAACTTTATCATCTTTCACCACGGGGTTTACTTAAGATTCAAATGTCATCTATCCTGATATTCATTGCCTTCAACGTGATCACGTTTTAGCTAATAAATTAGTTCAGTGAAACACTGATTGAACACAAACAGTAGCTCACTCGGATATGAGAGGTAGAGAAACAAGTTGTTATTAATGATGAGGTTTTAGGAGTGAAGAACTGAGAAAGATGATTTGGAAATGTGAAAATAAATAAATATTTAGCAGCTGACCTTATCTATTCAGTTCTGTTAAAAGATAGTAATGTGAATAGTAGTGATAAATAAATGGGACTGAGTAATTTTTGGACAAGCTAAAAGAGCTAAAATGACAAAAAATTTTGGCAAAGTAGCAAGAATTTTAACTATTACTTCTTCCTTTCTTATTTCTCAAAAAAAAAAATTCAATTCGCCTCTTCCATTTTGATTCTTTTTGTCGTGCACATCAACCACTGAACTCTCTCATTACCATGAAGTCTTACTTTAAATTCAGGTTCAGGTTCAGCTTCAGGTGACGAAAGATCAAGCAGTAGAAATCTTGATCATTTCTGGTTATCATTACTTCCTCAGATTTCACTTTTCCATTCACAACTAAATTTTCAATTACCATTACCTTACATTAATTCATTAATTTAAATGAAAAAATTGCCTAAAGCCGTTTCTCTTCTGTCATTCTTTCATATTTCAAAAAGAAAAAAGTCTAATAAATGCAGTATGGTGAGTCAGATGTTAATCCCCTTTAGAAGTTTATGAAATTCCTATGATAGCATCTAAAGTAATTAGAATATTTCAGTGTGATTGAAATGCACAGGCATGTATGTGTTCAAGGTGTAAAGAAATGCCCTTCCAGGTGTTGTGACACATAACGATTGTGACACATAATAATGAAACATGAGAAAAATTTTAAGTCTCAAATGAATTTGCTCATTTCTTCATTACAGACCTTATTAATAAAATAAAATAACTGTTTTATAGAACTTAAATTTATTTATGAATTTGCATAAAGAGACAATGATTAATTTCATTAAAGAATACAGTGCAGAATGCAAGAATGGATGGCAATGATTGATTCATTAAAGCATGATTAAATAATTTTTGACTGACAAACTATACCACTCTCGAAGAAATGAAAAAAAAAGGAGCGTTTTCAAGCACTAAATTTCTTGTGTGTTTGTTCGCATAGCATACAATAGGTGATAATCGACAACCGGAAAAAATTTGGATTTGGACAAATTATTATCTAAATAGAAAGAAAAGGAAGGTAATTGGTAAATTGGCATTTATCAGTTAAGTAAAAAATCAATTGAAGGAGAATTAAATAAATTAAACTGAAATGCAATTTTGGTGGCAGAATATAGCTAGTTATTTAACAATGTTAGACTTTCCTGTGTCACTGGAATTAATAATATCAAAATAATTAAATGCTTCCAAAAAATAAAAACGAAAAAAACATTTTAAATTTTGAGGGGTTTCTGAGAAATGTTTAAATAATTTCACTTCTATTTACAATAACTTTTACAAAAATTATATTGGTCAGTTTAATTTTCTTCATATATCCTAAACATATCTGTATATCTTGTCTATACATACAACAATTTAAAATGGCTATTTTACATTTTGTGATCAATGTCTAATCTAGATTTTCTATTAAATTTCAAATTTGAAAATTAATCCAAATTTTAAAATTTCAGAACTTGCATTTTCCAACATTAAAAATTTAATTTAGGCAATTGTATAAAAGGAATAAGAAATCAACTAGAAGTAGCATTATAAACTAAATCTGATCTGCAAAATGTAGAAAATTAGTGTAAAGTGCAGAAATTGAAACTGAGATTACTGGAGAGAAGAGCAACAGCTAGTGAACACACTCGTTTTTATTTGAAACTTAATGCTTATTCCAAGAGGGAAATTAACGCCAACTGATAAATCCATAAATTGATATTTATGCAAACATTTCACACAATCACTAACAGCAAAGTAATCAGTGCTTTTTATATGTAAAAGTTCTTTCATTTTTGTATATAAAAAGCAAAAAGTGAACAGTTTTAGCGAAATTCTTTTGGAATGCTCGCATAAATATATATGAATTTGCCACTTTATATATATATATGAATACGGAGACGAGATGAGAGGAGAGAGAGATTTATTAATTAATCAAAAAAAAAAAAGGATTATTGAAATGAAACATTTTTGTTGTTCCTCTTCTTTTTTTTGGCAAAACTTGTTTTTGAGAAAACATTCATTATAAATGGTACTTTCCGATAGAAATGAATGCTTGAAAATAGGTCACTGATTGATTTCACTTCAAAATTGGATAATTAATCTCATTTTCAGACTTTTATTCCATTCATTCCAAGGCTTTTTTTTTGCAAACCTGTAGCAAGATGTGACCGTTTAGGCTTGCTAGATGAAATTTCTTTGTCTCAGCCTGTATCATTCCTATGGTTCAATTCGAAATTAATTTATTTTTCTTCTTACACATAAATATAAAAACTTTTTTCGCCTTTTTTACTTGCTGTTTTTAAATTATTGCTTGCAAATAAAAAGCCTGAAATGAAAAGGAGAGAGAGAGAGAGAGAGAGAGAGGAAGAGAGAGGGAGAAGGAGGGAAAACAGATGAACGCAAAATGGCAAACAGGTAGATGGAATTAACGATAAGGAAAGAAGAAATGGTGTAAATAAAGGTAAGTACCGTTGTAAGGTAAGTGAATTAAATTTTTAACTGAAAAACAGAGAGCATAATAGCAGCACGATTCTCCTGATTTTAATCCTATCACCAGTACGAAGTAAAACTTCTAGTGCTAACAAATGAGAGAAGTACAATAATGCAATAGTTAATACAACCATACCTGTCCGATAACTAACATCTCCCTTGCAACATAGCTACACCTGTCCAGCTATTAGGCGAATAAATGAACAATAAACAACATGGAAAAGTGCGGTTGTTAACAAAAATAACTGCCATATCAACCTCTCCATCTTCAGGAACACAATTCTTCTCTCTCTCTCTCTCTCTCTCTCTTTCTTTCCTTCTCATCCCCTCTCTCTCGTTCATTTCATTACACAAACAACAAAGTGCAACGCGATTTCCGTAATTTACCCATCGCCTTTTTTTATTGCCCACTAAGAAAAAGTTCTCTTTCAATTTCGGTTTCTTTCCCCTCAACTCAAAATCCGGTTTTCGTACTAATCCGTTCCGTTCCATTTCGTTCCGCTTTATTCTCATTCGAGAAGTGAGGATGTCTTTGATCTTTTATTGATTTTCTAAGAATTAAAAATTAATTAATGGTTGTGTTGCGAACTTGTCACCTAAAAATTGTTCCTAAATTTATGCCACCATTTAAGACCCCAATTTAGAATGGTAGATTACTACACATATATTCATTATTATCCACCCAGGTATCTAAATTTGATACCACTTAATATAAATCCAGAACTGGTTCTGGACTGAACATACCATCCGGTTTTTCATTGGCTTAATACTATCCGGAGAACCGGTAGGACCGGAAGTATTAAGGCGATAGAAAATCAATTAGAAAACCAAGATAAACGCGATAAATTTATATTTTAATGAGGAAGATACTGTGACGGTGGAGTCAAGCTTATTCACCGATGAATGTCAAACCTACTCACTTTCGAATGCTTGTCTTTGCTCTTAAACAAAAAGTTCTGTCACAGAATAGAGACTCAATTTTAGATTTTATATATACAGAAATGTAGTAAACGTGAATTCCCCCTAAACTTGCTTTCAGTGGATGAGTATTGTTAGTTAGCAATAAATGCTCGAAAGTAGTCCGATTCAGTATCACGATTGGATGGAATGGTATNTCCTAAACTTGCTTTCAGTGGATGAGTATTGTTAGTTAGCAATAAATGCTCGATTAAGATAGAATGTAAGCGATGGATGCTGTAATACTTTGTTATACGACACGTGAGTTTGACGGAAAACAACAACATGCTCACGTCTGTATCATACAGAACAGTAAATCTTATATTCAGATATTGCCACAAACATANTTATACGACACGTGAGTTTTTTACAATTTGACAAGGTATTTTTATTTTGGATTAAAATTCCAAAAAAGCATGTTAAATTTTAAAATAAGAAGAAATGCTATGAATGAAATTGCAATGACTAGTGTTATTAATTGTTTGATGGGAAGTTCTCATTTTATTTCATTTTCGAAATTATTTTACAAACTTATCTTTTTTTCTTTTTGGTAAAAGTGATATAAGCCACAAACATACTACAAATATATAAATTTGCCAGTATTTGCTGTAAAATTTGACATTAAAATTACTAAAATTATCTAAAGANTTTTGGTAAAAGTGATATAAGCCACAAACATACTACAAATATATAAATTTGCCAATATTTGCTGTAAAATTTGACATTAAAATTACTAAAATTATCTAAAGAGATGTTAACCAATTTAAAGGAAAACACAGATACTATACCTGAAAGCTTAAGCGGGAGAAGAAACAAAACGTTTTTAATTTCTCCCTTTCAGGTTAATTAATTAATTCTTTGCTGAAACGAGTGTACAGATCAGTTGCAATTCAAAATAGAAATTACCACTGCAGAAATCGGAAAAATTTTCTCAAATTTTTTTTCCCGAGATTTTGAAAGTATTTTTCGAATTTGTAAAGAATTGCAAAATTTGAGAGGGACAAAAAGGTGAATAGATATGAGGTTGGCTACTCTTCCCTCCATGTAATTCAATCGAAAAGGTCGTTCGTTTTCATGCACCAATGAATCTTTATTGCCCTCTTTTCCTTTTTTTAAATTTAATCTAATTTAATTTATTTTTTTTTTTTTTAAACAGAGAAAAAACAACGTTTTAGTGATCGCACAGCATCCCCTCTACATATTTACTTATTTTCAAATTTAAATTTGGCTAAATTCTCTCTCTCTCTTTCTCCTTCTCTCTCGGTATTGCACGAGACTTCTTAGATTTTAAATGCAAAATTATTAGGTTCATTGTCAAGATTAAAGTAAACCATATAAAATCATTCCTGATATGGCATTGAACAATGAAATATAGATAGATTTTGCTGTTCTTAAACATTTACCGCTATCACTTCAGATATGAAAAATTTTTATCGTCTGGAATGAGAAAACTGATCTAATCAGTAAATAATGATAATATACTTTAACCACATGAAATCCTTATTTCGAAGCAAATTAAAATTATGAATGGAACCACAATTAACGATAAATGAATATGAAATTCGAAGAAGAACTTTCAGTTATTTTTACTTTCCAGTTACCATTATTATTATCAGTGAATTATTCAAGTGTATTCTACTCATCATTAATTTTTCATGATTTTTTTAGGAGCAGACAGGAACTGTTGAATCTGAAGATCTGATTTAGTGCTATCAGAAATGATGCGTTATTTGCAATAAAAAAATTAATAAAATGATTTAGGATGTCACCTTTTCAAAATGATTCAATAAATTTCAAATGATTGAGAAATTTTGCTACCATATTAATTTGAATGACATTTTCATGTGATCATTGACAATTTTCACAGCACAACCAACCAATGATTTCCGTCGGTTTTACGGATCTGAAATAATGAAATCCATGTTCGCTTTACTGTTAATTTATTAATTTTTGGAGTTTCTGACAGTTTAAGTACCAAATATCTTTTTTTCTTTACTCCGCAAAGTGTAGAAGTTGAACGAAGTTAAACTTGCACAAAAAAGAGGAAGAAATCATCAACAACTGCATTAAAAAAAATAAATTTTTAAGAAGAATGGAAAACTTCTATCAAAAAGTTGAGAGGATTCGAAATAAGGTTTTGAAAAACTAATTTGTGAATTAATAAAGAATTAATGAATTAATAATTAAAATGGTTTTCAGATATCGTTGCTATATTTGACTTGAAATATTTGATGTTGCTTAGGAATGTAATATAATTTTTCAAGTTGATTCAATTATTAATTAGTTATATTCTAGATTAAGATCTAAATAGATAATTTAGAAATAATATAATAATTATGCATTTGTGAATGTTTTAATTATTAAAAAAGTAGAGAATCGAAAAATAAATAAATAAAATAAAACCATATCAATGAAGCGATAAGAGGTCGCTAAAATATCACTCTCGACTAGTTTCTAACATTCATTTTAATTTTTAAATAAATGTCACAGAGATTATTTAAAATAAACCAATTTAAAATCTTTTTAAGTTTTGCAATTTTTAATCATTAAATTCATAAAATTTGGTATATATTCGTTACAACTTATTACCAATCACAATAAACTTCGGTCATAAGAATGCTAAACAAGAATAAAATCATAAACAAGAAGGAGTTTGACTTGCTATAGCACTTATATCAGTCGTCTGAAATACCAATCAATCTGGTTTATATTTTATTATCCTATCCGATAACAATGATTATTATCTGAAGCTATCAGACAGATAGTGAATAAGATTCTTTTTACTTGATAAAATACTCCTTCTCATTGTTTTCTTCAGCTGACTCTCATGCTCAGGAAATTGATTGGAAAAAATTATTCTTTAATGCAAAATTATAGCTTATCAAAATTATAATCCACCAACTGCTCATGCATGAAACAAATTCAAAATTTTAATAGCACTAATTTTTAATGCTCAAATATTTTCGACCGCAGTAAGTCAAAACGTTATCAGTGATAGATTGATGGCATGGTTAATTTAGAATTAGATAATTACTTGAAAGTGTGATGTGAACGAATTCTAGCAGAAAATAAGGTTACACACAATATTGCAGAAAAAAATTTTTGACTGGAACAATTTGCTAAGTTTCCTTTGTTTACGAGGTTTGATAGAAGCAAGTAAGAGTCGATAATTGGTTTTTTGACTGATAACTGTAAAAGCTTACGATTGATAATGTTGGAACAAAATTTATTCTTAGAAATTATTTATCACTAAATAACACACACCCACATGCACATTGTATTGTATTTATCAGTCATCAGTACTATCGGTTCTTAAAAAAAAAAAAATCATCCATAACCCACACTAACAACTACTGCTTTTCTCGGTCATTAGTATTATCAGTTCTTTAAAAAAATTACTCATTAGAAATGCCTCACTTGCATATTTTTATTAGTTATTGCGCTAACTTTTCTATTTTGCATGCAAAAAAAAAAAAAAAAAAAGAAATTATTTAACGCTAGAGCTGATGACATTTATTGATAATTGGCAAAATTTAAAGATTATTATGCGGTCGGTGACCACAGCAATTCTTATTTTTATAGACATAATCAAGCAGAACTTTAGTCTTATTGCTGATAGTCACAAATGGGAAATTATTGTCTCAATAAGCTTATCAAAAGACCAGGTAGATATGGCTCTGAACTTTTAATGTACGAGAAATGTATTAAAAGATAAATATTATATCAGTATCTTCTCAACTTATATGTTAACTCCGTTCAAGTCATACCTATTTCTGAAACTTGAAGGTACCACAGCTTAGCATTGAGTTCTTTCATACTGCACTTGTCTTTGATATGACAGGTATCTCAGGTTGGTGTTAAGTTTACCCGTATCACACTCGTCTCTGAAGTTTTTGGTACCACGAGTTGGTTTTCTTTTTCTTTTTAAAGAGAAAAATAATTCAGCATTGCACAGATATTTAATATAAGTTAGAGGAAAGTTCATTTTAATGTTGTGCCACTTAATTCAAATTTCATTTCAATTTGAGCATAATTACCGGCATTTTGTCTTCTCCAATAATTGTCATTTATCCTAATTACCATTAGTTATCATCTGTTAATTACGACTCCAAAAATCCAATAGGTATATTCTGCTTCAAAAATTCTAACGATATTTCAAATAACTATCAGCTCAAAAGTATGAACGATGCTTCAAATAATAATTATAAAATACTACAAGCTACTGTGCACACAAATTTTAGTGATTTAAAAGGGAAAAAAATTAAAGCAAATTTAAAGAATTTCGCAAATAAAAAAGCATCAAATAAACTGTGTTTCCTGATTTTTTTTTTTTTTTTTAGTACGATGGCTTCTGCGTAACGATTGTGAATCAGTGTATGAGAAGTGTTAGGATAATGAAAATTATAACACCAACTACATCTCATTTACATATTTCTAATGTAAAAACATTTAAAATTACCTATAATTTAAACCACTTTCAAGACGTTTTGTTAATATTGCATTTTGAATTTTTGAAAATACTTACTGAAATTATTTCTATCAAAAAGTGATGATTGATTTCATTCATTAAATGATTAGGCAATAATTGATTGATTATTGAATTATCAAACATTAAGTTTATTGCAACTAACCAATGGACTAGCCAACTTTAGAGACTTTCAAGCATGTCATCTTGTCAAATGTAACTAATATCGTACAAAATTGATTAATCGGAAATAGTTTGATTTTAATTTTCTCCAAATAATCAATCATTTTCACTAATTTCTTTTACAGCTCAACGATTTGGAATGTTTGAAACGAGTAAATAAATGTTTTTTAAACGCTCATTTGAGTTCAACAGCTACAACATCTGCACTTATTGTCAGCATCAGTAAAGCTAATATTTATGTATGGTATCAACAAGTACCTACTAGCATTCGCAAAATTTTAAAATTCGATAGTTTCAAATTCAAAAAATCAACAAGATATTGACGTATCTTATTTAAAAATAGCAGTATGTATAATATAAAGGAACAAAATATCATGATAGCACAGGTAGGTGGATTTATTTACTGCTTCAGTTTATATCATATTAAAAATTTAAATGAAATTCAATAGGTACTTCCTTATCTGTTGGTGGTTGGTATTCTAGGTAGGATGGCATTGTATGGTGCAACAAATATTAACAGCTAGAAACTATGAAATCAGTGTTTTTGGTCAAAATTGCTCTAAAAAACGACTGAAACGATCTAACAACTTGAAACAACGTCGCAGTAGGCATCGTTTTGAACCTATAAGTAAGATTTTAAATATCATAACAATGATAGAAAAGTAAGCAAAATTCTAAGTGCTAAAAATTTATAAAATTAATAACTTTCAGGAAGCTTTCAAATTAATGCAACTTATAGAAATGTCTATTTTATCACTATTATCGGCATTACAGGATACTGTATTATTATTTATTTGACATTCTGCGTGATATTATCACAACGTAGAGGTTTGTATATATCTCTTTCCTTTTAGCCATAAAGTCATGATGATATGTCTGTCATATATATATATAATATAAAAGTAATGATTGTATTAAAAAATATATAAAAATGAATTATCGTAGAAAAAAGCAAATCATGCAGTGATTACTAGTGATTAATGATACCGAAATAGTGACTGTTTAGAGTTTCATTTATATATTATCAGTGGATATCAAAGTAGCAATTAAATAAGAAATAAAACCAAATGGAAACTCATCATTTATTGATATAAATTATTTATTAATTTTCAAGGAATTAGACAAGAAATGGAATCATACGAGCATACTCCTGAAAGAGAAATAAAAACAGCAATTAGCTTTGATTTTGAACCAAGCAAATCAGACAGAGCACAGAAATCTCAAACATCATCGAATAAAGAAACTGTATGTATCACATTTTTGTTTTTTTGTGATAATTAAACTAATTAACGTTGATTTACTATTATCACAATGTTGGACATTATTACGACTCTGAATGTTTAACTAGTTTTCAAGAGGTGAGCAGCTTGAACCGTTGCAAAATTTAACAGGTAAAGAGAGAGGATAATATTTTCTTTTAGTGTTATATTTAATTAGCTTGTTTATCAAATTAATATAATTCCACGTTATTATTCTTTGCATATTGAGTTCCATTAATTGTGCAAGTAAATTTCATTCAGTTCCCTTTTTCATACCGCTAGTAATTATATTTATTTTAGGCAACAGATTTAGCAAGCTCGATAAGACCAATTCCAGCTGCTAAAAGTCAATCAGTACCAGCTTTAACTACAAGTGGATCGCTGCTGGAACTTCCGGAAAAACAAGATGTACCATTGCAAAATGCCAATGCCTCCGGTCAATTCCAAAATTCCACAAAATATCTAAGTGGATTGAGAAGTGGCAAGTCATTCAGGGAAAAACTTACCAGAACTCGTGATAGTCCACCAGTACGAAAAGCTCTATTTCTCCGAATAAATCCACAAAATCCTTCAAAACCTGCCGGAAATTCAAGCCATTTATCATTAGCATCCTTGACAACAATTCGACAAGATCAAAGTCAAAAAGCGTCAAATATTAATTCTTTGAAGAGTGGAAGAATGTTGGGACTCAGGGAATGGAATAAAAGGAAAATATCAACTGCGAAAAATACAAAGGTATTCGCACTCTTCAGTTTTCAATATACACTTCATAAGTTAGATTAAAAAGCAGTAATCACGTTCTGTTGTTTCCCGTCAGACTTCTGCATCAAATTTTTAAATAGTGAATTAAAATTTTAATTCCATTTAAACTTTATTCTTCACATGAAACTAATTTCACGTAAACTTTAAAGACTGCTCCACATAGAACTCAAATACCCAAGACGATGAGTGATGGAAAAACTACATCACCAAGAGGATCAAACTCGAGCAGAACCAGCAAAAGTTCATATTGCTTAACCTCAGTTTCCCAAACAGGAGCAGAGAATAGTCCACAATTGGCACGACACGCAATAAGTAATTTAGGATCAGTTGAGGACGGACGAAAGAAAAGAATATCAAGGACAAATTCTCGATCAGCTCGACATATTGCTAGCAGATATTGGCAACCGAAACGACAGATGAATAAACCAAAATATAAGACAATTACTGAACGGTATAGACCAAGAATGCAGGAATCTGATCATCCAAAAGGCATTTTATCACCTCGACCAATGATTGTCCAAATGATTCAAGATATTCCGAGTGGTATGAAAACTCCATCACAACGAATACGTATACCATCTTCAGCTACACCAAAACAGATTACTGGCTTAGACAAGGCGTTACAGAAGCCAAATTTGACAGAAAGCACAAAAAGGAAATAAATGCAAGGGAAAGGTAAGCCCTAGACGTAATAAATACGAAAAACAAGTATTTCAAACAATGGCTGCTGTATGGAAAATTCAATTTATCTTCAAAAACAAAAATCAAAAGAAAACAAGCCCTTGTATCTCAACTCTTACCCTATTTCCAGCAATTCCTAATATTATCCTCAGTAAAATAACTGTTTCACGAAATCGTAGGAGTGTGAAAATGGCATGAAACGCGAAATTTTCCCAAATTTGTTTTTTTTTTTTCAATCACCTGTTCTGTTATAAAACTCTAACTGATCAATTGCTAAATTTCGATCCATCGAAAACAACAACATAGAAAATAACAATAAACAATTATTTAAAGTTAGCGATACAATCAACCAAATACAGAAGGCTCATTTATTAATTACAGTACTGTTCCCGTGTTCGGAGTAATGAAAGCATTAACTTCAGTCCTGCTTTGAGAGTAAAAACGAACAAAATTATACATAACATATAGACACAACATGAAGTACTAAAAAAAAAGAAGCTATTAAGCATCTCCTTATAGAGGCGCTTAAAGAAAACAATGTAAAGAAAAAAAGCAGTTCAAAGGAGCTTTCGTTCTTAAATTTAGGAGGGAAACAGATAAAAACAAGGATATAGACAAGAAATGACTAAGTGACTATCAATAAGATTATAGAAATGGCTCTCAATTATTACTTATCAGAAAAAAATGTTAAAATTGATTAAAGTACAAATTTTATGACATTGCATTTCCGAGAGGATGTCGAAATCAATCAATAATATCAAAATAAATAGTCAGGAAAGGTACGTTTCATTTGGAAATGGCATCAAGCGGTAACCGACAGACTTAATGAACCCGAGAAAATAACAACTAAATAATGACTTAAATCTTATTTCAAGTAATGGAATGCTAATTTAGATAGAAACAGTGATAATTAAGAGAATAACAGATAAGATATAAATGTTGCTGAATTACCAGTTCATAATGGATGAAAAAAATCTCTGGATACAAAATATGTTTATAAATTTTTCTCCGAAATTGGTTTATTAACTAATCTCTTATACTTCCAATTTTTAATTTGCACAGAGTGTAGATTCCTTAAAGCTATAGAAGCATACCATTCTAAATACATTTTTCTATTCACAACTTACATTTGAAGTTAGTTTTGTATAATCTCCAAAGTGCTTCACCAGTATATTTACAGTTGGTTTTGTACGATCAGTATTTCTGATTTGCTAATAAAGTAAAGCAAAGAAAGTTTCAGCTTGCTTTGTCCATAAACCAAATAATCTCAAACACAAGAAACTATCTCAATTTTGTTGCACCTATTTTAAAACCGAAGTTAGATTCAACAATTAATCTAGACAAGACGGCACAGTCCATTAATAAAAATATTCTTGTAACTTTAAATAGGAATAATTCTATGAAAGTATGACAGCATTAGACATCCTTACTGTAATACAAGTCCAATCTTTTCCGGCGCCATGTCAGGGCATTTCCAATTGTACAGGTAATACTGCAAATTTCCATCACCAACACCAAACTTGAGATCTTCCAGCACTTCCTTGTTGTCCATGAGATCAAGTGCGTTGAACACATCAAAACCAGACTGCAAAACATGCTATTCGACTTGTCAAGCTATTTACGATAACAACCACTATAAAAAATATTTTACTATTGGCCGCAAAATAGTAAAATATTCATCCTAACAGGCCTAATAAATGTGGCAATATGGTTTTTTTTTTTCTAGGTGAACGAAAATAGTGACTAATTCGATTTTATATGAATACCACTTCTCATGTCAGATTATAAAATCGAAATCAAAATTATATTGCCAATAATTCAAGAACAACGGTACATTTCGTGCAAGAATAAGAGCATCATTGATAAGCTGTTTAAGAGATACTGATGTGGCAACATTGTAGAAAGAATATGCTGCACGAATTGACTTATATTGTGGATGGTGCATGACTGAGGAAGGTAATGAGTAAAAGCTGATCAAATCAGTCACCCTGTTACCTTCTTCATTCTGAAATACATTTATTCAGCTATATTTTACGATTTTCTTTAGTTTCTTTATATAAGTAGATTTTCATTAAAAAAATTTAAAAATACTTTTTGCTAATTCTTCAAAGCTGACTTTAGAAATATGAAAAAATTAAACTTAAAAAGGCAAACGAACCAAAGCAACATAGCTGTAGATGACATCTTCGCGTGGCATAAAAAAGTGCTCGAAATCTGCCCTACTAAATTCGGGAGCTAAATCAAATTTCTTCAAATAACACTGCAATAAGTGATATGCACCATCAATGTGACAGTACATCATCGGCGTCAGGTTTGGAGTCTTTGGTAGCTGAAACCACAACAGTTAAGAGCGCAGTGATATATGATCAAGCTATTAACGCTGCCACGAGAGATATAACAGGAAATTACTAGTAAAACGAGTAAAACGACTTAAAATAAACGAAAAAAAGGGGAAAGAAAATGTAAAGAAGAAGACACATATACATTTTGTTACAAATGAAGCATACCTCTGGAAGCTTATATAATTTCAGCGTCCTCTGCATCGTCATTTTCCTTGAAAGGTGCGAAAATTTGACTTCAATGAGCTTTTTTGGATTTAATGATCGATGCCAGTATCTTGAAGTAATGAAATTTTTAAACTCGATTTTTTGCTGGACAGCAATATAAATTTTGATTGATCAACAATTTAATAATTTGACTACCAATAAAAAAAAGGGAAAACCAGGATAACAAAGATGAAGACTATTGATAAAGTAGCACTATTTCACAATTCAACAGAAATGTAGAAAAATGAACAAAAAATTGAAAATTAACACACTGATAAACCGTAACATCGAAACAATGAATTGCGCAAATGTCCGATTACACCGAAGTTCACTGTTTCGACATTGCAGTATGGGCTGATATATTGATTCTTTCTAATATATCTTTTATTATTTCCATATTTTTGTTTATTCCGAAAGTTTTTGTTCACCACTGACGATACGAAAAAAAATGTGTTTCAGAAACATCTGAGGATGAATAGATAAACAGGAAAATATTTTTTTTAGAAAAGGAGAAATACCGGCATGTCGCAATTGGTTTCGGCAAGACTACCCCAGCTGTGAATGCCGCCTGGAAGATGCCTTCACGATTTACACGACGTGTAATTTCACGAATTAACACTGGCGCTACTCTTTTTGAGCGGAGTTTTTTATGAACACAGAGAAAATTAATTTCTACCATCTTGATTTCCTAAAAAGACAAGTTGTTATATAAAATACGCTGGAAAAATGACAGCATTACAAACAATGGAAAAAATAATGAGGATTCATGTTACAATGTAATATATGTAATGTGTAAAGCACTGTAGTACTAGCAGTCTTGTATACAACATACATCACTTCGGTTATATAGTGGATACTCCGAGAAATTTTTCAACTCTTTTTTTTTTAGTATCACAACTTAAAATCCCATCCATTACTTCTTTTAAACAAAGAATCTTATATCGCGAGGCAAACTGAATTCAAAGACAGTAAATAAAAGTAGAGATGCCTTTGAAAAAAAAAAGAAAAACATCCCGAGAAGTAATATTGGATGTTGCCCAGATTTAAAAATTTGGAGCACCTTGCTGTAAACCCGTATTACTGAGGGAATAGCAGAAATAAAGGCGATTAATTTTCCGCTTGATTTCGCTCGAACACCGCAGTGCCATTTTTTCATCCATCCCGGAGCCTTCAATGCCCTGAAACACCTTCTTAAACAAAATGTACGCCTTTTATACACATTAAGCAAATACCTGACTCAACACATGTACATCATAGTATTTTCTGAGCAGAAATGCCAATATCAATACAACAAATAAACCATAAAATTCATAAACAAACAAGGCTACACTTTAAAAAACTTATTTTTATCTCCACAAGCCATCAAAATGCCAAAGAAAAAAAAGTCGCAAACCAAAGCAAAAACTGCGGACTGTAATCAAATCGAAACATGTTGTCATCATCTTCCACGTAATTTTCTGTTAGCAGTGTGTATAGTTCAGTAAGTTCTTTCTCATTATTAATTTCAACATCGCACCAGCAAAAAGGATCTGGCAATGAAAACGGCTCATCACGTACTTCTGAGATATCCAGAGGTGGTTCAATAGCTCTATTCTCAGTCACTGTTTCATCTGCAAAAGATATACAAAAATTTTTTCCATTAAAATCTTACATTCGTTTCCCTTTCCCGTGTTACTCTCGGAATATACAATAAAATTCAATCGAATTTCGGTAANGTGTCATAAGTGAACTTTACTTACTGATCTTTGGAACCGGTTGTGTGTCCCAGAAAAGATATTTATGTCGTTGAGCTTCGGATATATGCTTAGCAGCCGAAGTTCCACCTACCGTTAGCATCTGCAAGAATTCAATAAACATGTGATAATAATAAGTGCAGCTGCATATCTCAAGTTCATCCTTTGTTTTGGAAGACTTCCAGAAACAAAAAAATATCTCTTCCTTATCCATTAATTTCAACTTCGATTCTCCAACTCAAAATTCATTTTAATTATGTAAAATCACCTCAAATTTTTTCATTAAAGCAGATTCAGTGAGCTCTTTAAGATCGATCACAGCAGTCGGACTGTTGCGACCTGCTAGCTGCTGATTATTCTCATCACCATTCTCCTCACCATTATGTTGAACCACCTTCGAATCACCACCAGTAGTCGTCATCCTGTCACTGCTATTATCCATTTTCTCCTCTCCTGCCGATGGTTCCTCCATTTCTCAGAAACACTTATGCTTTCCACAAAAGAATTTATTGAAAAATGTCGGTACTTCCCTGAATCGAACGATTTCATGCTCAAAACAGCACCGTAATGCAAAAATCGATGTATAACAGTTCAAATTAAACGAACACGAGCTTTCGACCTATCCCCTATACACTCAAGATCAGTGATATCTCAATCCATATATCCAGTCCCATATTTACCAAGCTCTGTTTAAAATCTGAATTGATCAGAACGTCCATATAAGAAATGTCAATATCCTACATGAAGTTATAAATAATATGGAAAAATGATGAAATCATTTTCATTTGTTATTTTCCCTGTAACAATCATCAGAAAAAGAAAAGAAAACCGTAAAGGGTGAATAGATTGGATAGAAAAATAAAGAATGCGGGAAAACGGGAGAAGAAAAATAGCTTAAAAGAATTCAGGAAACTAAACAATTCCGACATTCCGATCTGACAGGTCTCAACATGTCGCATGCAAACATAACATCCCAAATAAATGTGGCTACGTTTTTTTAATCCAGGTGACTTCCGTTGGGAGGAGGCTCCACGTGGGCCACGTGTCACAGACGAAAGAATATTCAAGGAGAAAGTTAACATTGTGTACTCTTCCCGGAATCCTACAGGAAAAAAAAAAGAAACCGTTGGTGACTTCAAGCATCGACAAAAACCAACACTCAAATACTGGAACCTTCAGATGTATGCACTTCGAAATCCACAGAGCATTTCCAAATCGTCATTTATAATGTCCAACATAACATTTGTAACGGAAGCTTTTTTGTGTGCTATAAATACCACGTCTTCAACAAAAGAATATTCTCCGTTAAGTGAAATTAGATCATCTTAATGTTTGGACTGTCCTTAAATTCATTCCTCTGTATAAAAATTTTATCAAATTATAACAACCTCTCGATGGAACAATTTAGTAATGACAGATATGCAACTGCACATATAATACCACATAATATTAAACGTTAGAAATCATAGAGCATCAAATTCATTTTTATGAATCCTCCTGGAAACAGTTACATGACTTTTCATATAGTATAAATGTGTTAAATCCCAACTAGTTCAGTTCCATCATTTACTGACTACCATCATCTACACGAATACTATGTCATTATTCGCAGAAGCAAGATTACCGTTAGTAAATACAAAAATGTTGGAAATGGAAGTGAATTTATACAAAATAACAACAAACAATTATAAAGTTTGTAGAAAGTTATGAAACTCTGTAGGAAAACTTCAGAGAAATTTCAAGGAAAGAAAAAAAATGGAATTTGGAAGGAAAAATGGAAAACAATGACTGAAAGGAAAAACTCAGCACGATCACAGGAAGCTTATAAGAGTACTGTTCTCCTTGGAATAATAGATTTCGGAAAAGATAAGAGTATTAGAAACAAAAAGAGCTGAATCAACGTAATTACATTTTCTTCAATCTTTCGCATCACTCAGAGTTCCAATGCTAAATATTGTGACCCTATTAATTGGATAATTGCTCAATCAGCAAAAAATAAACTGAACAAAGCAGTGTAAGTAACACTCACGTACAGCTTACTGACAGTTCGATATTGGAAAACGAGCAGCAGCGAACAAACAATAATGCGATGATCAGCCAAGATACGATAATAGGAAACTGATGGGGAGGGGATCAATCATTGGAGAAATAGTACACATGGCAACAAAGACAAAAGATATATAGAATTTAATAGAAATTATTCAAGTCCAGCTACAGCACTTGTTCATTTTTCTTGCCTGGGTATAAAATAATTTACTTTGATTGGAAAGGCCTTCACTAGCAGCTATTAAATCATCTAATTTCTCACCACGTTCCAGTACTGACTGTATAGTATTATGTAATACTACTTTCGTTTCTTCTACTTCTTCCTAAAAATAATGCTTTAAAGCAACGAAAAGTTTCTGAAATAATGTTATTGTCTTATATGTTTTCTTCACTTGCTAAATGATGAAAGTTTTTTTAGTCATTTACTCTTTGAATGCTTCCATTGCAATTTTTATATAAAAAAAAAGAGGAAAAAACTAATGACCTGAACTCGAGTCATCGCATCTGCTTCGCGAGGATTTTGCCACTTAACCAACAACTCAGGTAAACCTGCGTAGGTGCAATCTTTCTCAGCCTTTATCTGTGCCTGAAAATTACAACTAGTTTGTCTTAAATTATGTGACATGCAGAAGTGTCGTCACTGTTAAAAAATTTAGCAATTCTTTTCACAGCAAAGTGAAAAGGTTAGTACTGCCGTCTTTAATCTAATTCATCATTATTTTTTATTGCTTACTAATTCTCCTCGTTCTACTAACTAACTGCAGAAAGTTTTCCATATGCGTCTGAAATGTGAGGGAGGCACTTCAACTTCTTATGCACTCAAAAAAAAAAAAAAAAAAAAAAAAAGGATTTCCATGAAATCGAAGAACGCTAGGATGTTCGTCATTAAAATTCAGAAAGTAGTACATAAGAATGAATCTACAGCGCAAAAATGTTCATACAGTTTGTCAATCATTCTAGACGTTAAATCATTCTTTTCAACAATCGCTCAGTAGTACCCCTACGTTTGACAAAACTGATGCTTATTCTTCTAAATTAAAAGCAAAACTGCTGATCCTTTTTTTTAGTGCGACAGAACAAAGCATCAGTTTTGCCATATGAGTTATTCTTAGAAAATGAAGCCAATATTTAGCAAGTTTTCTAGTAACCCGAGTTTCCCTAAATCTTCAGTACACTCTAACCATCCTTGCCAATAACATTCAGCAAGCAAATCTTCCAATGAAACATTTGTTGTTCCTTTTGCAGAGAAATACTAACTGTTGTTGCATTAGCCAGTTATGAAATCAGAATCTTATTAGAACTGCTATTACTTCAAGCTAATAACCAATGGCTATATTTCTACACTGCTTATTTTTAAGCTCGATGCTTTCAGTTATCATCATCATCATTATTTGAAATTTAATTTTTATTGATCCCTAGTCCAAAGTGAGAAATTCTTCTGATTTTAGTTCGACTGATCCTGGTTTCATTGAGCAGAAGTGGAAGGGAAGAAGGAATGAAATTGGAAAAATGAAATAAACCCATTGAATAGATGGCACTTTGGTCGTAAAATCATCCAAGACCTTGCGTAACATAGTGAATGCGACACGTTGCTGATATTCCGCATCCGTTATGCAGATGCCTGCTAATCCATCTTGCCGCACGAATCTGAAAAAGCTTTTATAGTTATATTCACTCCTAAATTTTAGAACTGATCCAAATTTCGTCAAAACTGAATAAACTATAACTTACGGTCATCTGTAACGAGAAAGTTTCTAGCTATAAGACAGAGGCATTGAAAAATATATAAGAATTTTCTGTATGTAGTGAGAAGAAAACAAAAATACAAATGGAGAACATCAACTAAATTTCACAGGCAGAACAAATTTAAGGAAAATTATAAAAATAAATATTGGAACGTACATATGGCAAAAATATTCGTTTTCTTTCACAGAACTTCGACTTGATAGAGCAGAACGCTCAACTAGCAATTTTCCCGTAAATGCCATAAATTCCTAAGACGTGCGCATTTAAAATTTAGTTAAACCAAAAAAAAAAAAGAGAAAGAAAAAATAAACAAGACTGATAAAAGAAACACTTTGTTTCACAATCTTGTCTATAAATCCCAAATGATTTTAAAAACAAGGTGTAAAAAAATGTTTTTTTTTTCAGAAGTGTTTGAAACCGGAAGCATCAGTATAAAAGTCTATACAANTTTTTTTTTTTTCAGAAATGTTTGAAACCGGAAGCATCAGTATAAAGTCTATACGAATCAAACGATTAAATCAACAGTCGACAACTAACCTGAACGGAACTCCGTTGAAAGAAACTAAAACTACTCAAATCATGGGCAGATTTGAGGACTTTTGCGCTACCATCAGGGACTTTATAGAGTACTTGGACTGAAAAAATCTTCATCTCTAGCCCAAAAAGCTGGATGAAAAACTCGAAAATGTGCAAGTACCAGGCGATTTTCCCAATTCACAAATTTTTCCACATCGATGTAATAAACAGAGATCAACCTAGAATCTGTAAATAAAAGGCAAAAAAAAAAACCAAACAAGCGATTAGAGATGAAAAACTGAGACAAATATTAATAATTAACTCGGACAGCATCGGAATCATTCTTCCTCTGCATTCGTTCATAACTTCGAGAATGCACTATAATCCTCCAAATCTTGCCCTCAAGATATCTCATCCCGAACATTTTCGACCAATCAGTATTTCATAGTCTGCTAATGAGAGAAAGGTTATCTTCTAGAAGGAACTCGTAATTTCTTCTACGGAAACACCACATCCAAACAATTAGTGGTGTTCGATGTAGAAGAAGAAAACCAGAATAGGAACGTAAGATTCTCCCGAGAACTACAATGGAACGTACACTTCGGCAACTTTTAATAAAAATGAAATATGGTGTGTAACGGAAGGGAGAGAAAGTTTGAAAACCACTGGTATCAACCGAAACCATACGTATCAATATAGAAAAATGATAATTCTAAACATCTGCGAAATAATTTTCCATAATATACATAAAATAAATTTTAATATATTAGCTACATATACACAGAGTAATAGAATTTTTAAAAATGGGACGAAATAAAAAACAGAATTGAAATGACTGTAGCAGAACTCTCGCAAGATAACACAGACCAACAACATGAATTGATCTGCTTACCATTAATGTATGAGTTACTTCCAATGTATAATTCATAATGCTATAAAAATTCAAGCATGGAAATAAATAGAAAAAAATTTTACATCATGTGCGCACACATTAAAAAAATGAGCTAAATTAATTGCAATATACGGCTCTTATCCTTCTAAAAATATATACTTATCACACACACACACACACACCAATTAATCAGAACGAATAATTCTTCCCATTAAAGCGACAAAGTCCCTGTTTCTACAAAACAAAATAAAACCCGATTTTTCCTTCTTTTCTCTAAAGAGCCGTGTAGTACTTAGCTCCCAAGGAATATTCAAACGCTATTAAGATTCGAAGAAATTACTTATGGAATTGTCAATGGTGCTTCTTTCAATGCTTTAAAAAATGACCTATTCAAGGAATTTACTCAAAACTTAGTCAGAAAAACAAATCATAACTATAAATAGCATGGGAAAAATGGCTGGAAAGAGAAAAACCTCAAGGTACATAGCGAATCGATGCTTCAAATAATTACAGCAAGAGATGGGAAGTTATTAAAAAAATATGTGATGTCAGGGAATACCTTGTGCCATCTTACCAGGCTTCTTATTTTGCTTTCTTGCATAACTGATTAACAGAAAAAAGAAAGAACGAACAGCATTTGCAATAACAAATTAGTTCAATGAAACTCATGTGTTTAGACATAGTTTCTAACAATATACAAAACACTAACATAATACAATTTCGGCAAAATAAATTCTTAATAGCAATACTTTCTAAGGATTTAAAAAACTGACGGTGTAACTAAATCTATTTTTTAGAAGAAAAAGGTTGACTGCCCAAGCAGATTCTGAAAATACAAAGCTTTTCCACGGCGCAAACACAAAGGTGGAAAGAAAGAAAAAACTAGAATAAAGATTTGAAAAGATCATTTAATCTGACAAAATTAAAAACGTAATAAGGCAAGCAGCTTCATAAGTCTTGAGCAGGCAATAACTTTTTTATTGCAGAATTCCACCGTCTTTCGAAATTAGTTTCACTGAAACGATCAACTGAACGACGTGCAGCATTACGTATCGAATTACGTTGCTCCGGAGTCATTCGTATTATTTCCAGCACACTGTCCGTGAAATCTAGAAATAAATATAATTTAGAGGATCTATATGGTGATAAAAAGATAACACAATATTAAGAACTACTGATAACACTGATAACAATAATTTGAGGAACTTACTATCTTGCCTTTTCCACTTTTTCCTCATCTGCCGTACTCCATCCCGATTTTTTCAAATAAAAATTTTGGAGCTCAAATAATAATACTATATAAGAGATCTTTACTATCAACACTGTATCCGAGTTTATATCTTCATATTCTAATAACAGCTTTTTTTTTTGACAACTTTTGCTGTAAGATACTAATCCAAAAATATTATTAGAATGAAAAGATACAAATGTTCGCATCATTAGCAATCATCAGCTATTCCACAATCCTCCTATTTCTTATGACAGTATATATATATATATATATATATATATATGTAAGACAACTTGCCATGCACACTGGCTGCCAACAGACCAAGCGGTATTTTGCTTCCGACGGCACTCGCATTCAGTATATCCAATTTCGGTCCACCTGTAAATGATGTTAACGTCTTGAACTTGAAACAATTTTCTACGAATGCTATAGCTCGAAACAATAGAACAAATAACCTGAATTGTGAGCGACCATAATTTGGCCAGCAGCGATACCCTCCACAACTGATATACCAAAGTGTTCGTTTTGCATTGTATGAATACCGATTAATGATTCCTTAATCATATATATTACTACCACTTTTACAATCATGATGGAAAAAATCCTGACCAGAAGATTTCAATGGAAAGTTCTTACTTCAAGCAATGATGTCACTTTATCAACAGAAGCATTAAGCGCCCATTCAAGCTCATCACTATGGATGTTCATATCTTCTGCATACAACTGCAAATCTTTAGCACGCTGAACATCCTCCATGCTACGACATCCACCACATATAACCAAACGAAACTGCAACACTATAATAACTGTTTTTCCCTCTTTCTTACCTAATTAGTAGAAATATCTCATAACAAAGACAAGAGAGCATTCGAAAGCCCCAAAATTCTTTAACACCATCAAAATTTTGTGCTCTTCGGCAGAAAAAAAAAAAAAAAATGTGGCGAGAGTTGGAAAAACTAGGTTATGATAATGTAGAAAATCACCTTATAATCCAAATTTTCTTTCAACAACCGCTTTTTTAATTCAGCAAAAAAGCATATCTGTAATCTATGATCTTTTTCCGGTCTTATTTGTCCAATTGACAATATTTGCACTCGTTTTTCTTCTTTCAGCAAATTTTCTGCTCTAGAATTAATCCTAAAAAAAATTTACATTTTTCATTAAACTTTCTAGAGTTCTTTTTTTGAATATCACATATCATCTATTAGCATAATGAACTACTATTTACTTCGCTAAAAATCCTGACATCACTTTTCCTTTTGTCCGATAAATAAAACGAATGCAGAAACCTGAGCAGATTGTCAACATTACATGGTGGATAAATGAGGTACGTACGATCATCAACACCCCACAACGCCACAATATGATCACGAGTCCAACTGAAAATTTATAGTTTTAAATTGACAAAAGAAAAATTATTCGAAAAAAAAACAACGAAAGTCTGAGTGATGGAGAGTAGAGAAGAATTATACAAAGGTAAAATGCATATGCATGACTATTTCGAAGCCAGGAAATCATGATTATCTTTGCAACTCAGCGCAATGAAAAAGCAGCCCAGTATAATGGGATATCTTCTAGAACTAATAAATTAGGAATTATTTTAACAAAAACTTTTTCCTTTTTCAATTCTAAGGGTAGTACACTGGTCTATTTTGCTTTTACTTACTCTGACAGTGATTCAGTACAGAAATCACACCAATAAGTGAAAACTGTTAAAATAGCTTATATAACTTACGTGCCATTGACCATAACAAGTTCACTGCAGATGCCACTAAGAGAATAGAGTATGGCAAATATGCGATAGTATATCAACTTGCAATAAGTAAAGAATCGGCTTTTGGCTATCCATTGTGCATTATTATGAGAGAATTCCGCTGATTCCACTAGTCTTAACATATCTAAATAAGAACAGTAAAAACAGTTCAACAATAAAAGCAAAGTATACTTACGAAAAAAAACAAAGTGAAAGTAAATTAACCACAAGAAATTATAGGATAGTGCACATAACAAGCAACACTGCATCCAGCTATCCACCTGCAAGAAACATTCACATCATTATTCTCGCCCGTGTGCAAAAAAAGACATTATTGTCTTTCCAGGAATTCCACTCATCAGACAAGAGCTATTTAGTTTTACACATGAAAAAAAGATATCGCTTTTAACATAACATTTAACATTGTTTAGTGCTCCTAGTTCGAATGGGACTTGATATTTCTGCACCCCACAAAAACAGCATTCGCTGATTTCATCACATTACTATACTCATTTCCAATTTACAAATACCTAAGAGTTAACTGCTGTAGGTCAATCCCCTGTCCTTTACAGAAAGGAAAAAATAAATGCAGGATTTTTAACAAAAATCAATAATTACCTGAACAAAGGTAAAGTAAACGGATATCCCATTGTGTCGATTAAAACATGCGGATTATATCGAAGCAAGGCCTCAACACCAACCAAAAAACCAGCTAAGCTTTGAAAAAACAGCGTGAAATAAGGGTAGTTGCTCGGTTCTAGCCAGGGTCGTGTCCTGCAAAGAGAAAAAATTTCAAACCACAGACCTTTGTCTCATGATAATTTGGAAAATTTTAGCAACATTTTTGAAATAATGGCAATGAAACAATTGCTTTCACCATGATAACACAAAATACATACCAAATAAAGTTATATTATCAAGTTTTCAAGCACTGCAGAGCAATCAAAAAGGTCAAAATACCGGAGATAGATGAATTGCAAATTGGTATTAATAACGTCAATGTCAAAGCAATTTTTTGCCTTCTGCAAGATTTCCTGAGGCGTTACGTTTACATCTCCAGTATAAACCACATACTGATATTTTTTGCCATAACTAAAAAAAAAAAAAACTTTATCCTGGAATATTCAAGTAAAAAGTAACAATCAAGACTGTAATCTAAATCAGAGAAAAAGTTTTAAAAATAATAAGCAACGACTCAGAAAATGGCAAAAATAACGGTGAAATTCTTGAAAAAGTAACGCGAAATTGTTAGCAAATATTAATGAACTGTTAGACAAAAACAAATTATCTCGAATGAACTTTCCAAACAAAAAACTATTATTTCCATTATAACTTGCTTATCCATTCATAATTCTCTAACACTTAAGCAAGAACTACCGTTCGTCATTATTATCTGAAATACAACTAATCTCTATTACCTAAGGGCAAGGGAGACCATTGTTATGGTTTCCCACTTCTTTATAAACTAGGTAAACTTCTCCATCTTATATACTGTTTAATTTTCAAAAAACTTGGCTTGTTAATGATTTTCATACTAATCTTTTTAATTCAGACTGAAATACATCTCTCAAACTAGAATGATCTCCATATGTCACTCCGATGATTTTGTACTTTCTAATATTTCTTTAAATCTTCTCAGTTCAGCAAAAATTAAGTGGAAATATTCCCAACAGTAATATCATTTTATAAAATTTTCATAAAAAAAATCGAAGAAAAATTTATAAAACCCACATACGAAGAAACAAAGTCCAAAAATCCTACGAAATCTTAAAACTCTACTTAAGTCTGGAAAAGTTCTTCTTGTAAGACCTCGGAAGAAATCATATTTCATAAAAGTTAATACAAGACAATCTCATGAAAAAACAAAACACAATCTCCTGCAATTAGACACGCACTTTTTCTGCATCGCGTTAATAGCACACCATAAAACGCGCTCACCACCACCGCCAGCATTACAGTATGGATGAAAGAAAGCTATCACACCATGATGTTTTCGTATCCGAAACCTGAAAAGTGTTATACAAAAACCTAGTTAAGAAGAAACGAAATGATGGTTAAGATGCAAAATGAGGAATTGACTAAAAATGTTACTCTAGTTAAGGGCATTCCTTAACTTAGACTACACCTCTACAACTGGGAAATTCAGGAGGATAGGACAAATTATATGAAGATGCGTAAAAATATAATAAGGAAATGAATTAATAAATTTTTCAGTTTATTCACAGATGCGCACAACGGATAAAAATTAATCGAATGTAATGATGTAAACAGACCGATCCATGCCATTTATGGTAACATCTATGAATGAAACATACCAAATAATCAGCAAGAGCATCATCAGTGGCACAGCAGAGAGTAATAGAACTGCAAGGCTCATAACCATCTAAAATTCAAGCCTTTTTAAAGAATCACATAAACATACAGAAAATCTTGAAAAAAAGATGCGATTCAAGAAATACTTATTCTTTAATGACTATTAATGTATTTATTGTAATTAAATGATTCCAGGTAAGTGGACCATCAACATGAGCCATCCAGAAGTACGGGATCTAATTATCTGTGCATCAGTAACTGAGCTGCTCCTAAAATCAAAACAACCACAAAAATTTCAAAAATTTTTTCTATGTAGAAAAAGAGGAAGAAGAAACACTGTTGTACTGAGAAAGAGTTTGGGGTTACTTTAGAAATTTCTAATATCTGGTAATGGAGGAAATACGAGATTAAAACGGCTCAGTAATCCTTTTCTTTTTCCACTTTTTTCCAAAGAAACGTCATTCACATATGCAATCGAAAAGGTTAATTATAACAATGAATAGTAGAGCAGATTTTCTGACCTTTATTATTATTATTATTTATTTGATGTCTAATAAATCCCTAGTTTCAAATCTTCTGCGAATTTCTCCCCACGAAAGTACAGCAATCGCATTATATAGCTTTAAAAAAATTGAAACAAAATAATATTTTCCAATTATACATCTTTCAAATTAAATAAAAGTGGTTTTTTGATAACTGATAATGTAGAATAACTTGAACCAAGAGTATCCAACAGTTCCAATGATTTTTTTTCTCTTACTTGGTCTTCTCTGCTTCAATGTCAATTTTTTTCTATCTCAGTACTTTCTGTTTACTGCTAAATGAAATTTGATTCGAAATCTTTCGAAGCTAGAAGGAAAGAAATGAAAATGGAAATGTCACATGACATCATGAAGTATGGAAAAGTTATATTTCACGGCATTAATTTCGCACTTCACCATGTTTCAAATCTCTGATCCACCATTTAATTCAGCTGCTTTCTTTTTCATTCGAACGAACGCATCTTTCAAGGAAAAATACAACTTCTGTATAATACCAACCCAAATTACCGCTCATAACTTTCAACATGGTCATTCCTCAAATATTTGACAATGAGTTGAAAGAAAAAGCCAGCCAGGAG
Organism: Setaria digitata; assembly: GCA_003640385.1. Taxonomy (NCBI): domain Eukaryota; kingdom Metazoa; phylum Nematoda; class Chromadorea; order Rhabditida; family Setariidae; genus Setaria; species Setaria digitata. Next base: position 25,896 of record RCAB01000200.1, on the reverse strand, counting down.
GAATTCCCTAGGAAAACAGTAGCATAGAGCAATGATATAGAAATAAGCAGAAAAAACGTCAATACGAGATCAGAAAGCAGGAACAAAAATGAAGAGAGGAAGAATGGAAGCATGAAGCAGGCATATCTAGAATACTTCAAATGACCTGACAAACAAAAGTTTTTTTGGAAAACAAACCTGTGATATATCAATCTTTGAGAACAGTTCAGCCCATTACACCGCCACAATCCCCAGACACCTCAGACGATTACACCAAACAGCCACTCAATCTTCCACTCCCTTCCACATATCCAGAGAAACGCAGCCGCTCTGGTGAACCCATAATGAAAACAATTAGTGTTTGGCTGTAATTAGTAATAAGCCATGTCTAAAAATAAATGAATGAAAGAATTTTGAAAGGTAATTTCGAGACAGTAACCTAAATGTGAGGATCAGTCTTCGGGATAATGAAGGGTCAGTTTTCGAGATAATGATATGTTTGTAAGTCAATTCTCGGATCTAGTGGTATGTTCGCATAAATTATGCCGTGGTAAACACTCGACTAAATAATTTAATAATTTAATCGAATTCGAATTTATTGAAAGCCGAGTATTAAATTTATAAAGTGTTCAAAAACTATTAATTGTAGAAAATCTGTGGTGTGTAGGAAAGATCAAAAAGTGTGAATTGATTAGTCGTACAATCGGTTGATTAATTTGTGTATCAGAAAAGTTTCGTAAAAATTGTCAAAAAACTGTGATAGATTTTTGATTTGTTTTCAGCATAGAAAGGATAATTGTAGATATATTTAGCATATTTGTTTATTATATCATTCATTATCTGTTGATAACAGTTATATTAATAGAAGGAAGGACTAATTAGTACTAGAATTGATATATATTAATTTATATTTATATTTTAATATATATTAATTAGAAGAGCTTCATATAATTCAAATTTTTAGAATATTTTTTTGCTTTTAGAAATTATTAAAATTACAATTGCTCATTTTTTTTCCAGTTTATGCATGTGCGTAGTTGAAATGGCTTCATTATTTATACTTCCATTGGCTAATACTTTTTTCAGCAAACTTTCTAACAATCATTAATTAACATATTGATAAGATTGAATTGGTATTTTATTGACCAGATGACGATTTAATTAATTATATTCAACATAACAAGATCCAAAAGAACAACTGAAATTAATTTTTTCCGAAAGAAAATAGTTTCCAAAAAATACTAATTCAGATTGGATATTCTCTGATCACTTCGTATTTTCCATGTGGCAACATAAAATTAGCAGCATTTGCAGTTATATTTTTCGAACTAAAGTCGATCAATTTTATTAGAGAAAATATTTCCATTCTTTTCAAATTTAATTGTCTGCTCGGCTGTTTGAAAACAATTTACGTTTCCGTAATTTTATTTACGAATGATATCATTGCCGATGGCATTCAAATTTCAATTTTAATTCTAATGAATGCATGTTCCGTGACACTGTATATGTTTCATTAATCATTTATGAGGACAAAAAAAAGTGTCTTTTATAACTTTACCAATGCATATATTAATTTTCATTTCTGAAGAGTTAGTTAGACTATTTATTTCTAAATTATTATTTTGATTAAGTACTTACAAAATATATTACAGATGCGGAAACTGACATTTTCTGAATTAAATTTTATGGGATTTGAAACAAGAAATATTTATTTCACCAAAAATCTGCGAAATTATTTCATTTCAACTAACACTCAAATTTATTTTGGCAGCTCAGAAAAAAATTTAAATTTTAAAGACATCTAAGAATTTCAGGAAGCCAAATCTAGGAGGTGATCTTTGAGATGTAAAAAGCAGCCGAAGATTTTACGAATTCTTATTACTTATATTGCAAATATTAATAATTTATTAATGTTAGTTTTTTAGTACCCGTCTTTTTTACATTCTAATGCAGCTGAAGTTCAAGTATCAAGTTTCATCTGCTTCTCTCTAAAAATATGTTATCTGACAATTGGGATCGTTATCGATCTTATAATCCTGGTCGTTATCCAATAGTCATTTTTACTGCAGTAGAATTTGTAAGTTAAGTCATATACAAATACAAATTGATATCGATTTTGTTAATTTTTTTTTTAACTCATTCTTGAGCAACAGAACTTGAAAAGAAAAACAATAATTGCTTTTTTAAATTTAATTAAAACAAGGTACAATAGAATAGACTAACGACAAACATATTCTTATTTCTCTCCTAATGATTTATTGCAAGTAACTGATGATTTGCACTATCACTGTTATTACCGTTATCATTATCATTGCCGTCATCACTGATATGATTACTATTAGGAGAAGTTTGCTGTTTGTTACTTTCCATTCGTACCAGTCCTCGTAATTTCAATTGCTTCTGTTGTACAAATGCTTCTACTGGTACCTCTCTGAAACAACAAAAAAAATTAATCAGTTATCAATACTACTATCACTAATTACTTTCTATTCATTAATTGCAGTTGTAATTTCAATGTCTGTCAGAAGCTATCATAACATGAGATTGGATTAAAACAAATGAACTAATTACATAGTGAAAGTGTCTTTAGGTCCAGTTCGTCTCAGTCGATGTGTATTTTCACAGTTTTCTGGTCGTTCCTCTTCAGTTACTCTCATAAAATTATCCACCTGAAAATGAGTAACCTAAACAGAAATTTGTTTGTCAGACAGATAACACAGTCTAACCTAGATCGCACTAAGTTCAACCAGTCAATCAAAATAAAATATCAGATTACGGAGTGACGTGATGTCTAATTTATGTCATTATAAGAACGGTAGGAAAACTTTCTGAGGCTATCATACGTACTGAGTTATCTTTAAGCTAGAATATCATTGTTATTAAATAGCTTCGAGTCAGACTATTATGAGTATTATTAGCTAATATCAAATCAAACTCTCATCATTATCATTAGAGAAAAAGGTCGATTTTATGCATCTTCTTCGCTACTTGTCCCTTAAGTGACATATTAACTTCTTTCAAAAAATGCTCAGAATAAGGTGTCACGTGTAAATGATATGACGTGAAGAGTACACGTTAACTTACAATGATTGTAATCGGTAAGGCAAGTACTAAAACACCGCATGCGATTGCTCCTGTTGCTACCAATTTACCAACTGAATAAGTTCTTCCATAATTAATTAATTATAAATTTTTGAAATCTTTCGAAAAAAATTTTTTTTAAATTTGTCAGTCAATAAAGACAGAGCAGTTTTCTTTCTTTGTAATTTTACCCAATTTTTTTAGAAGGAGAAAAAGCAAACAAAAAAAAAATAAGAATCGTTTTTTTTAAATAATCTATTCATTCCCAAATGGTAGAACTTGAACTATTTATGCACAAAAGAAAAAAGAAAAAAATTTCTCAAAAAGTGTTGAAATGTGAACTGAAATTATCGAAGCACTTATCAAATATTAATGGATTGGCTGTGCATATTCAACGTATTAATCGGTGAAATAATTACTCTGAGAAGGAAAAATAGAAAAATCAAATTAATTTTGTAATAATTTATTTCAATTCTTACGAACGGTTGTTGGTGTGAGATCGCCATATCCTGAAACGCAAACCTGTGAAAGCGAGAAGGAATGGGGAAAAATTGCCTGATTTCAATTAAAAATTAGAATTTAAAAATGAAATTCTTCTTTTTTTAATTTTTCGAAAAGTCACACTTATTTAGCATACTTTTTCTACAGAAGTGTACAAATAAAAAATTATTTATATTGGAAATTTATTTATTTTCATTACAACATATATTTGCCACTTTTTTTTGACTCCTGAACTCATCAATTTTAATGTTCTAAATAGAATGCTATCACTGATAATCTAGTCCATTTCTTATCTTAATATCAACATTCTGATATATTTCCTGCTTCAGCAGACGCTTGCAATAAATTTTCCATGAATTAGAGATAGTTCTAGATGTGAACAGTCTTCATCTCATTCTTTTGGATCCTCATGTCTCAAATATTTCATGCTAAATTTTCCATAACTAATTACGCCGAATAGCATGCATTCAGAAGCACAACTTCTCACATGCATTATTAGGAAGTGTATCTTCTTCCATGCAACTATTAATTAGAAAAAACTTACCGACCGTTGTCATAGTGACAATACACCGAAAAAAATGAGTAATTAGGATGATTATTAAATGGAATCAATCTTAGGCTTCATTATTTCTTCTCTAATAATCTTCCTTCTTTTTTTTGAAAATAACGATGGAGAAATTGGATGAAGCAAATAATGCTCTGTTATTTATTAATTAGCTATTTCATCAGCCGATTTTTTCAGATAAAAAAACTATTCATTATGTTGATAATGGGTTATTCATTTCGCAAATAATTAAGCTATGGACTTCAAGCAGAGAAAGGAAAAACATCGAGTGTGAATGAATTTGTCACTTTTCTATTGGTAAAGAATTTGCAGATATTCTTCTTCAACATTTTCCTATCACACTATCATATTATTATTGCGAAGAAATTATCATTAACAATGATAATATAATAGAAATTATCAGCAAATGAAAACTTACCACCAACAAGCAGCTGGTATGGAATAAAATTGACTTCCCTCAACATCTTTCTCAATGAAATAGACCAGTGTACTGAAGAATATGACACCTGTCAAGACAACCATTGCCATCATGCTAAGTTGTCGGAAACTGGCCTATAATCATTGGGAGTATTTCATTTCATTCTTTTTAACTTCCTGAAATTCCTAACAAACTGAAATTAAAAGAAGAAATATTCGTATGTGTTATGGAATTACATTCCAAGAAATTTGGACAATGAATTTTAAATCTTTCAAAAAGCGAATGAACGTGAAAAACTTGCTTTTAATGTACGTCCAAACATTTGTAATCCGATACTGTACCGGCCAAGTTTCAGAATACGAATGACACGTAGAACACGTAAAACACGAATTACTAAGAAGGCAAACTATAAAATATACTTCAGAACTTTCTATGATTTGATTATTCTCATTCAGTTAAAATCGTACACAAAATGGGCTTTTAAAGGTGTGTTCACGCTGCAGTATTTTAAGGCCAGGCCTAAGCCTTGCCAAAATAATAGTCAGGAGAACAGAGAAATCAGCTGCACCAAGAAAAGACGATCTGTGGATATTCCGGCACTCAAACTGATAGCATTAATGACAGTAGTAAATTGAGACAAATGAACTAATTATCGAAATTCTGTTGCTAAATACAGATTCCACATAACAGCTGGGAAAAAGGAAATAATGTCGAGCTATAGAAACCATTATTTTAGCAATATCTCTGATTACTTGTAGCTCGATATCATTATCTCGAAACATCTCTGATAAGTGAAGGAAGTGATATCGAATGATAATAATGATACCTTGAGGTCTCGCATATTTTTATTACTAAATCCGAATAGATTGAGGGCAATTTCGATAATAAACGGAAGTATTGCAAGCAGATCAATGATATTCAGAAGCCGAAGGAACGTCTTCACACGATCGTAGCTAACAGCCATTTTTAATATATATTCAAAAATGAACCAAATGATACAAATCAGTTCCAAGCGATCAAACACAGGCAACGGTTCTGTTTCCACCATGTAAAAATTGTTTGTTACACCTACAAATTCATGATAATTTCTTATCATTTGATAAGCTTTCAGTGTGCAGGTTAACTTCTGCCACTGTTGATGAAAAATGTTGGATTAAGTTTAAATAATTATCACTTCTGCTATAAATTACTTTTGTTCTAGTGATCAATTCCTTTTTTGTTCGCTTTCATCTTCTGTTTGATTAGAAATTTTATTAACTAATGGGTATAGAATTATGATGTAATTTATATCAAAACTAAGACAGCAAGAAATATAAGTAGGAAAAGCTAATTTATGGACAGAGGTTAGAATGAGGCATACATTTAGACTCTAAAGACAATGAAGAACAAGGAAAAGGACAGTGATGTTTTGTTGGAATTTGGGCATTCATTAGTAGCCTTAAAGTATCATCTGACATTTCAACTTTATCTCACTTTTTCATCTAGCTGAAGCTAATTCAAAATGTTAAATTGCCACAGATCTGGAAATTTCTGAAAAACTTTAAGGACGATCATGATGTCGAGATTTTTCTCATAATATATTAATTGGTTTCCAATAGCAACACTAAAGAGCTTCTTTTACAGAAACAGAATTAATTGGACAACTTACCAGTGCTAGTAGTCAAATTTACTTTGAGTTGAAATTCAGGTAACGACCCAAGTACCAAGCCAAGTATTGATATAAATACAAATAGAACGGAGAGGGTAGTAAAAATTTGAGCAGCACACGAGCTTAAAAACAAATATTTTAAAATATGTTGTAGAATAACTTTCACTTTTATTCCATCACTAAAAAGGTTCGAAATTTTATATCATTTTACCTGATACTTCATGGATTACTACGATGATATTATAGATTATGTTGCCAGAGCTCATTAGTCTGTTAATTAACCGGAACTTTCCATAATGAGCTGAATAAAATAGTGAAAAAATAGATAATTTAAGTTTTAATTTAATTTATACAAAGTGAGAAAGCCAGTTCCGATATTTGGCATCGCCATCCACCCGTATTAAGTATTAAAATTTAAATAGAAAAACTTTGAAATTTAATCCTTACCACTGGAGCTACTTAGCATTAACGAAACTTGCAAAAAAAAAAAAATCTATGCATTGTACTTTAGTTCGAGTCACTTTTATCTTCGGTTGATATACTAATATATTAATGTACGGTTTTCCATTACATTAGTATAAGGCATTTTCTAGAATATTATTCGGCTTCTTCATTGTATTTTTCGATATCTTATAAAATTTGAAGTGTATCATAAAAGCAAGTTAAACTAACGATTAATCATAACCAAGTAAATTGCCAGCTTCAACTCATTGACTAATTAGTTATAATTAATTTGGTGGAATTCAAATGAGCTAATGAGCTAATAGACACAAAGTGATTAACAAACCGTCCAGACCTTGATGGCACTTCGATGATATTCCATATCTGTAGTCGATATTCTCCGAAACGAAGATGTTTAAAATGATTCATTTGATCGGTTTCAGAATCACTTTTTGCTGAATCCAACTGATCATTGTTTCCATCTGAGCAGCAGCATTCAGCCAAGTACTTATCTGGGGCAATACACCAATAATCTAGTTCATTTAACAAATCTTTCAGGCATAAATTTTCTGGCAAATGAATCAAACCTGCAATTTTCATTACAATGATTTATCGATTAATCTAAAAATTCAGTTCTAACTATAGCTATTTGAAAGTCAGCAGTAATTCTGATAGATATAATCTTGAAAGAAGACTGATGCCTGGCTATTTCTTTTTTTTGACATGTTAAATTTCAAAATGTAGTCAAAGTAGCCTCATAAAGCATTGATAAAGGTGATTCTAATTAGAGTTAATTAAGTTAATAAATGATGCAGTGGGTAGGTATAACATGGTTATTTCATTCAAGTTAAATAGTTTCTCTGATAAAGAAAGGAGTGGAAAAAAAAAAATGATTAAATTGATTACGCTACCTAATACTTCAACATCTTGTCAAAGGAAGTGATAACTGAAGAAAAGATAATTAATCAGTGAAAATAAATTAATTACTTTCTTAAATTACCTGTAAGATAAAATTGGTAGATAACATTGAACAGTAGAGCGGAGCGCTCGAAATAATATTCCTTCGTATTTTCAAGGTATGCATCTGCTAGAGGTATGCGCTTTTCATGTGGCCATCGGACAATTAGTGATAAAAGTCCTGATAATTTATCACGAAATTTTACGCCTTTCAGTCACTGATAACTGGATAATCTTAAGACATCACTGCCTTTGTTTTTGATAATTACTGCTTCTTTGGGGCAGAAGAACTAAGCAATCAATCGAACATTGCATGCAGTAAATGATGAAATTTTATACTAATTTAAGTAAATTTTTTGAATTAATTTAAGAAGCCAACTTCACATGTCACACTAATCGACTGAACTTTAAATATCTAGTTATTGTTTTACTCTAGTATATTCCAATTATTTAAAAATTGACCTAATTAATTCAGTTTTTTTTTTCAAATGAAAAAAACTAAATAAATAAATTGAATAGGCAGAAGTGATTAACATAGGTATTAAAGTTACCGGTTTGCCTTCTCATGACAGTCTCATTACGTATCAAAAAATGTGTACCACCAATATTTAAGCGTAAAAATGCATCAGCATTATTGCTGTCCATTATTAGTCCCATCTATAATTAGCAAAGTTTAATAATTAGCAGTAATTAGCAGCATTCACTCAATGACAGTTAACTTTAATTTGAAGTAGCTTAGAAAAAGATCAGTTGAAAAGAAAAAAAAGTCATTTTGATAATTTTTTTCCTTTTACCGCGAACTGATAAGCAACTAATTTATCAGTTTATAAGGTAAAATTAGCTACTGATAATTTCCAGAAGAGACTGAAAATCTTTGTTTGCTCGCTAACTAATCACGAATTACTAATCAATTACTAATGTATCAGATTTTAAAACCTTTCCAACCAAATTTTTTCAAGAAGCTTTTTAATTTTTATCGATTTTAGAAATTTCAAAATAAAATATTTGGAATTTTTGAACCAATTTTTTTTTCTTTTTCTTTAACGCGAAAGCATTTTAGGCATTTAAGCTAATATTTTGACTTTTTTAAAATACAAAAAATTTAAACTACAATGTTTAAACATTTAAGCTAATATTTTCAATGCTTAGAATTACATTTGGTTGCGGTTGGCTTTCGTTTTCATTACTTGTTGAACTTAAGATATCATTGATAACGGATATTATATGTTCACCGTTCAGTGACTGTAACGATGCCACTTGCGAATTTCTGGAATTTTCAATTTATTAATTGCATTTAATTCTTAATTAGACCAGACAAATTAGCAAAATTTCAAAATTTAAAATGTTTGCAAAATTTTTCTTTCAACATATTTTATTTTTTCAATGATTTGTTTAATTGCAATTTATTCTTTTTTTTTTTTGAAGTTCTTATTTACTAGTTATAATTTGAGAATTTTCATTGGTGTAATCATTCGCTTTTGGAATAGCTTAAAATTTTCATAATTTCAAAATAAAAAAAAAAACAGTCACAATTGATCAGGCCTGACAGCAACTCCTGCGTAGAAAATTCATTTCCATTATCATTTTTATCTCAAGAAATTGTATACAAATGAATTCCAGGCGCTCATTTTCATCTTTGATTTTCGAATTTCATTCATTTTTAAATCTTTTCCTAAGCATTTCCATTCTTCTCCCTAATTATTAATATTTACAAATTAATTTAGCATTTAAGCAAAAATAAAACTTCAAAAATTGAGCAATGCAAATGCTTCGTCGTATTGCTCGCTCATTTTGATGCTCAGAATAACGATTCGCTCGACGTATTCCACGTGTTGACGTAGCCATTTCAATATTCTCAAAAATTACAAAAATTACAATTTCACTTTCAAAGTTATATATTTAAGCGTCAAAATCAGCCATCTAATAATAGGACCAAAATGATTGAATATACTTTAAAATTGTACCAAAAAAATTAAATAAACAGTAGCAGAAAGCCAACGAATTTATGCGCTGTAAATCACAAAGAGGCATCGAATTGTAATTAGTAAACTAATTAGGGCAAATTTGAGTCTAAATGTTGAAAGCCTGAAATTGGAATATTCAGTGGCTGAATTTTTGTAATGAGCTTCTTCAGCGATATGTCCATTCTCTTGAATCATTCTTAATTTGTGAGCTCATTCGAATCAGTCTGAATTGTCAGAACCTTGCCACAAGCTAATTTCAGATTCATAATAGAAAAGGGAAGACGTACCGCCAAATATTCTCTATATTTTAAATTTCGCTGAATTTTTGTAAATTTTGAAAACCAAATCAATTTTAATTATTTATTGTTATTAGTTTGAAAGAAAAAAAGGATCTCGAGAATGCTTTCATTTATTCGATGAATAATTTTTTGTGAAAATGAAAGGAAATAATTCTGTTCCAATTTAGTGATATCCTACAATGAAAGAAATTATTCAGAATCCCGTCATTTCATATATTTTACTTTCTCCACGTGTACGTGAATCGCCACATCAGTTGTCCTGTTCTATTTCAGTTATAATGTATAAAAGTGCGTAAACGATGCATGTCTCGTTTTAATATTAGAATAATATTACAATTAATAACACATATCTTGAAACTCAATACTAGAAAAGAACAACTGTAATGAATGGCATTAGTTTAATCCGCCTGGTTAATGATTATCATATCACAGAATGATGATTATTATCGAAAATAAAAGCATTATATCAATTATTTTCGATTAACGAAGTCGCATTGAAATGCGTAGGCAATTGGTTTTTAATAAAATTAATTACATTTTCCTAAAAGGATTTACTAACAGAAAATAATAATAGGCTGACGTGATAAATGATAAATTGAAGAACAATTTATTCGAAAGAAAAATTGATATTTTATCATTTACTCTATTGAGAAATCTTTCAATTTATCATTTATCACAATATTTATTATATGTTGTTGATAAGAGTATTATTATTCTCAATTAAAGCACTGAAATAGTTTGCTTCGCAAGCTTGTTTACAAACCATAAAAAAAATTATCTTAGCTTAAAATTAAGAACTAAAATTTTTGTTTTTCTTTCAGAATATGGTAAATTACTGCATTCTAAAAGTAAGAATTGACAGTTTAAAATCTATATTTTGAGTTTTAAATGTTACAAGAATCTTTTATGGATATTTGTAAAAAGTTCGTTTCTTTCTTTTTTTTTTACTAATTGCAAAAATTTCAACATGGCATAAAAGAAAATTATAAAAAATGCAATCGGAAAAATGAAGAGAGCTGTTTACCAAAAAATAATTTTTGCTATAAAAATTTTAAAGTTTTAACGAAAAAGCATAAAGTTTGTTATTAGCAACTACTGGCCAAAAAGATAAAATTCTAAAATTTGAGGAACGGAAAGAAAGAAAAAAGTAGTCATGGAAATGACAAAAATTTAGATATTTATAAAGAAAAGTCTTAATTTTTAAGGCAACTATTAATTAAAAATCACACATTAAATTCACAAAAGCGCTCTGTTCAAATTTTGCAATTTCCTTCGCTCAATCGTAACTTTGCAAATATGCTATTTTTAACTACTTCATTTCTTTGATCTTTGTCTAGGTCTCTCTCCAAGCTGGGAAGAAATTAATCCTAAGTGAAATGAAATTATTTAGAAATTAATGACTTGATAAGAAGGTAGTAGCCAGGAAAGGTTGCCTGTTAGCAATATGAAAATGGCCAAAATTTTGAGCAGATCATTAATAAATCAGAGAAATCGCTTGTACACTTCATTCAAATCTATAATTACTCAAAAACAAACACTTCAAATTAAATTCGAGGAGAAAATTATGTTGAGTTTGAGTATCTGGAGAACTATAGAGGATAACTAAATAATGACGAATTAACAATAGTGATAAGTGAATGATGATTCAGAGAAATATTGCAAACTAAACTAATTTGTTGCCAGAATTTATTGTACTGGTCAGCATTTCTACTGGTAGTTATAATAATGATCAAACAAATAATAAAAGATTTGTAAAAAAAAAAGTGCAATTATCGCAATGATTGGTGTGAATTAACTCGGTGTGAAATTAAAATTTTTGAAAAATGTAGAGCAGAGAATTTAAGAAGTATAATTTCCTTTTTTTCTCCTCTCTCTCTTTTTTTTCTTTCGGCTTTCTCAGAAACTTTCAATTAATTTCAAAATCTGCAAAAATCCAAAACTAAGACAAAGTGTAAGTTCTAAAGTTTCCCTACAAACTGTCTTCACAGATCGGTTCATAAAATCCATTAGCAAAACTGCCTTCATCGGACGTTTACACTCACCACACCAATATACTCTTTCATTAAATTAAAGCTATAGAAGAAATGATCTGTTGCTATAGAAACTAAAAGAAAGAAAGGAAAAAATCTCTTTCTCTTCCATCCCGCTCAAATTATTCCCTCATTATTTTTATTTAAAATTTAAGCAAAAGAAAAAGTTATGAAAATAGTGGGGAAAAGAATTTAGACACTTTGGTGATTTAGCACTTTGATTGTTTTTCCATTTCTGCATTTGACAATTTCATTTCTCTTTGAAAAGAAGACTGAAATTGTTCACTGACCGAAATTAAACTTCATCATTTAAGCGAAATTATGTAGACAAAGATATCAAAGATACAAGTGACAACTGATAAAGATTGATAATTAACTATTTAATTAACTGCTTTAGCATCTGGCTTGACTGTCTTCAAAAATTTGTCGATATCCTACGATAAATTTTGATAATGTTCTTTAATTATTTTGATTTTCTCATAAAGAAATACAATCATATTGCCTAATATTATCACGATTTGGAAATGTTAAGAGAAATAAAATCAACTAATACTTCGCAGGCATAAAATGAAACTGTGTAAGAGAAACGAAACAATATAGTTATAATGATATCAACTCAATTACAAAGATGTGATTCGTGTATCCGCAGAAAATACAGTGGAATTAATTAAAAGGATTAATTAAAAACTCATGCATAAATATTGCTGGTTTAATTAAGAAGAGATAAAATAGATATTGCTCGAGCTAATCTATTTTATTTTTTTACTAATTCATCTCAAAAATCATTATGAGAAGTGAAAATTTCCTTTCTTTTGCTTAAGAAGTAACAGGAAACCTAATTAAACCATGGAATGAGTGATTCTTAATCCGTGCAGGAGAATCAGATCTCCCATCTTATGATAATCATCTTGTTATCACTAGAACAGATTATCTTTTTTCTTTTCAAATCCATTTTTGGATTAATCATGAAATCAAAATAATATCTTTTTATATTTAAATTAGCTATTATAGCAAACATAATGAGGAATAAGCGTTAAAATAAAGCTAAGGAAATGACAAATTCACAATAATGGTAAATGATGATAGGAAATGCTGATAAATGACGATGATGATAAAAAAAAGGAAGAAAATATACTGATGACAGATGATTGCATTTTTAAAAGAGAACTTAGTTCGAACTATGAGATGAGAAGATTAGAAGTCTAGTTAGTTAGATAAGCATTCAGTGGAAGGAGATAAAGAATGAAATGTGATGCGGTGAATGCATATTGAATTGATTAGAATAAGTAATTATCTTTGTTATTTTACTTAAAGTAAACATTATTCAACACAATGGAAAGAATTTTTTCCCATTATTCGTTGGATAAAAAAGAATTACAATGTGTCACTTTAACACAAAACTAATTGCTATTTGCACTTGTAAAGACTGTTGCTCTAAATAGACGGAAAATGGCTTATTTATCGCTTACATTTTCCCTTCATCATTAAATTATTATTGTTGGTGTTTATTAAGACTGAGAAATGAAAGTAGAAGAAACAAATTTAACTGCTTCTTTTTTTTTTGGTTCATTCCAAAATGAATCGTCAATGAAGATTGCTCTTGCTGATAAGCTAGTCTGATTAACTATTAATAAACCATTGCTAGTGCACAACGATTCAAGAAGGTTTGGATAGGAAGTGATAAGAAGTGATTGATTTTGCATATTATATTTTGAAAATGCATGATCATTAGAGAGCTATTATAGTTGCAGTTGAATTTTTTTAGACTGAAAAGTGAAACTGTTAGAGCCACATTAGCCATCTGACAACATCTTTTCTCACACTTGCTAATTTCTTATTAATTAATTTCGAATTCATTACTTCATAATTACAACATGAAGACAGCGAATTATTGTCAATAGTATCTTTTCTGCCTATAAGAATTAGTCGGTGATTTACTAACACATTTGTTTTCTAATTTTTTTTTTTTTTTTTGCAGTATTAAGAAAAAACTTAATAATACTTCAACCGTAGTCTTACTGACTCATTGCCCTACAGTTGTCATGAAGACATTTTAAACAATTTTAATCCCATTTAAGAAATTTCTGCAAGCTTTCTCTAGTAGAGAACATTTCAGTTGTATTTAGTATAAGAAATTAAAATTAAATAATAATGAAATATGGTCAGACGATGAGGATTTAATCAATTTACAAGAAATCTCAGAAATGCAATAAAAAGAAATAATTTGTTAATAATTTCATGTAAAAAGAATTTCTTTTTTTTTGTTTTCAACCATTTTTTCTCCAAAAAATATTAAGATTTTTATTTGAAAAATGATTGTAATGCAGAATGACATTCTTTTTATCACATCCCAATTAAAAACAAATTGATAGCTCTACCTGAAATGCCTACAAAACAAATCGCTACCATTTCAGATTTTCAACTATAATTTCATATCTTATATATATATTTTTTTAAAGAGAGAATATTGCGAAGGAAAAATTTCTTTTTTTTTTTTTTTTTTGATTCTTCCTACAATTTAGTATCTCTTTGTTTTACTTATTCTTATTTCTACTTTTTTAAATGATAAAGAGAAATTAAGAAGGCGATATTATCAATGATATGGTTACTGGATTGAGATAAAAGAATTTTTCGGAAAAAGCTTAATTCCTTGAGAGCAAAATGGCAGCTAAGATATGAAAAGAAAAGAGTTATATCTTTAATTTATATTTTCAGTTTTCAGAAAAGATAACTTTTCGAAGCTAAGAATCGAAAATGAACAGATGTTCCGGTTTTCCGGTAAAGTGATTACTTCGCTTCCCCTTATCATTATTTATTTCAGCTTCTTAATGCTCTTATCATCATTATTCTTTCAAATTCCTATCACCCTTATTACCACTGTTCTTTCAAGCTCCTATCCTGGAAAAATTCATTTGCCTTGTAAAAAAAGACTTTTATCTAGAAAAAAAAATTATGCTGAGAAGGAATATCTCAACGTTATTTTCATCACATAAAACAAACACAATAATTGTATAATTAATTAACTAATTGGCTAACTCGACAAGAAAATATTTTTTTAAAAACTCTAAACTTAGATGTTAAACAACTACTTAAGTATCAATACAATTTACTGCCAAGTCCAAGTTTATTTGCTTTGTTCAAAATCTCTTGTTCAGGAAAAAAAAAAAAATTATCTCTTTATTCAAAACATTAAACAACCTTAAGTCGATACAATTTACAAGCAAACATTTTCTCTTTCCGAACAACTTCATCATTTTAGGACTATGTAAAAGTTGAATTATACAACATGATCACAATCATAAATTTGTCAAATATGATGAAATATTTGAAAATCTTTCAAAGCTTTCAAATTCAATTAAGTTTATTTTTGTAGATATAGTGCAGACTAATTAACATTAGCATATTTGAAGTTGTTCAGGAAGTGTATAATCCATTACAAGAGTTGTTTCTAATTGCGATAGAAAGCATTCTATTAAAAAAAAAAAAAAAAAAAAAACACGCGCAAATTAATCCCACGAAGTTTTATAAAAATAAAATTAATTAATGCCAGTCTAGCCAGTCTGTAGAACTAGGCATGTTTTCAAGTTTAATTAACAAACTGATGATTCAAAATGTTCAATTCCTTAGAATTGCTGCTACTCTTTCAGAAAGTTTCGCTTCAATACTACTTCACCTCAAATTTCCATTTCAACAAGTTCACTGTTAAATTAAATTGTCAGAACTATAAATATGAAAAATCCTATCGGAACTGCTCTTAAGATGATATGTCAGAGCAGCTTTCTAAGAGTGTGAATGAATTTAAAGAAACCTTTGATGAAATGTAGTCGAGAAATTTTATTAAAAATGAGACTTGCTAGGAGCTCAAATGCCTCTTTAATTTTAGTTAAACCTACTCACTTATAGCAGTAGCATCATTTAACTTACAGCCAGAAATTATCAAACAATTTTACTAAAATAGGATTGGTACAAATAGTTTATAATAAGTATATATCCATTTGATCTGAACCTCTCTTCGTTCGTTATCTCCAAAATTCTTACGCTAAAACACTAATACCTGTATTTGTAATAATTTTAAGTTTTGAATATCTCTCAAATTTCATCAACGGAATGGAAAAACATCAAGGAATTGGAAAGTATTTCAGATCTTTAATGGGAAGAAAAAAAAAAACTTTGAAAGATCAAAAAATTCTGTAAAGATCAATGATGGAAATTCTTAAATCTTAGAATTGAAAATTCACTAAGTAATACATAAATTGGAGCTTGTTATATGAACTCTTCAAATAGATTCAAGAAAGTTCAACTGTTCTGAGAAAGTTAGATCATAGATAGAGGTTCGAGAAAAAATCTTGCTATCTGATTAGTACTGTACAACCTGAACTAACACAATAGTTTTTAAATGTCAATATTATGTAAAATTGTTAAAAGTAATAACCGGAAATGAAGATTTTAAACGTTTACTGGCTAAAAATTTTTCAGTTTTTTTTGAATTTTATTTGAATTTATAACTTGATGCTATAATTTGATACTAACTTTTATAAATTACTAACGACGACCCTTCACCCCTTTTGCCTGTTTCAGTAATCGTATTTTTCGCTCTTCCTCCGATTCGTGACGATTTTTGGCAGATGATGCTTTTCTTCGTGTTAAAGCTTTTTGAACACCATCTTTCTCACCTGTCTCATCATCCATACCTGTTTGACTTAACTTTGGACGTTCTGAACTTTTTTTTGTACAACTTATCACCAAAGTTGTAAATGTCAGCAACAATGATAGCATCTGAAATAATTGGAATCATTCACATTTTCAGTCTTTGCACTAGAAATTTTTAAATCTTACCTTTTAAGCCATACCGTAATTAAAATGAACAAGGCCATCCATAATAACTGCATAGCACAGCGCGATATTGCACAATTCATTTCAAATTTTTGGTTCTTCTTTATTAACTCACCGATTGGATTTTCGAACCACCAAAATGTTCTTTTTTTTCTGAAATCGAATGATCTCTTATCATGAAGTTTAAATTTCAACTCTAATTCATGCAGCCATCATATCATATCATAACACTTTTCCATGAAAGGTTAATCTGTGTAATCATTTTAAATTAAATTCGATCTTGAACTTCACTTTCCTGACCACTCCGTGCTCTTTTCCTCTTTTCGTTCTCTAACTATAAAATACATGTTGTGTCTTCCCTCTGCTGGGGAAAAGAAATAATAATTAGTTACGGACTTTACTCTTGAACTCATTAGTTCCGAGAACTACTGGTACAGATAGATGGGCTGATATAAGCCAAACCGAGAGATACCGATACAAATGGGCATGCTCATATAAATGTAGAACCGAGAACTATCGGGATAGATGGATACACTCGTATAAACCATCATCCGTTTAATTTCTACTGAACCACTGGACCTAATATTCGCCACCATATCTTCGTGGCCTAGGCCATCTATCACGAATCTTTTGGAATGAAAAGAAGTGGTGACCTGAAGATTTACGGGCAAGACGCGCAAGCACTCACGTACAAATAAGTGTATGATGTAAGTTCCGGATAATTTATACGAAAGTTAAAGTCTTCTTGAATTTGCATATTATACAAACACTGATAAGCTAGAAAATATTGCGAACTGATTGATTATTTTATTGATCAGTAATTTCCATCAACTTATATATATATATATATGTGTATGTATATACAGTGATGCTTAAGGAAAGACGACAATATATTGGCAGGACGATGATAACTACAAACTTATCAGACTAATAGTACCAGTATCAGGAAATAATATGTCGAGAGTGATAGAGCTTTGAAGATGTTTGGTTTTGTTAAATGAGTTAAATATGGTTAAAACATGATTTAAATATATTGTGTGATATAGTCATGAAGATGTTTAGTTAAGTGATTTCAATGTTTTCTAATGATATGCCAAGCACCCTGCTTATGATAAACTTCATCATGTAATTATAACAGACTTGGCCATGTGGCAGTGGTAGTCTTGGCTACACGGTTACGAGAAATTTTGCTATGTGGCCATGGTAGACCATGGGCAGTCCTAAAGGACGCCATCAAACGAGAGAAGACAGCATGTTAGAAGAGAGCATAGAGAGAGTAGAAGCACTAAGCTAGAGATGAGGAATGAGAAAGAGATGTAGCGGAAAGTGAGTGATCCAAACTTAAGATCAGTTGGGGTGAGGTTGTGATTTGTTCGAGGTTGCTTTTATGTCGTACTAGGAGTATTTCTGGCTGAACTGTTCGGGTCAGTTTTTTTAGCCAAGAGTCAAGCAAAATTTTTTGCGGTGGTACTGAACTCTAGAAGATTTTCTGGGAAACATTAATCTTTAGATAAATTACGCGGTCACAAGAAATAAGATCGAACTGTAATAATGGTCAGTCCCAAGAAAAAAAGGTCAGTCACGGGACCCATACTGATCCAGGATTCAACACCCAGTATGACTTCACGACGGCGTTCACGTAGACTGGCGTCACAGGAACCAGAAGATTTTGTTCCATGTTCGTCAGCCACTGCATTAGGAGCAGATGATAATGAACAAGGTAGATAATGTTTTAAAGATTCTAAAGCGCTACTTATGTTAAGAAAGTCATAAGTATAATTGTAGTACCTGGAAATAGAGGATCAACTGCTGAAAGAAAACCAAAAGAAGTGATAGGAACCGAAATTTTGATGGAAGTGAGTTCCCTTCTTTTTTTTTTTATTTTAGAAAATTCCAAAATTTTATAACACATTCTTCTTGTCGGTGCTGTCAGTCCTTCTTATTACTTGTTTTCTATTATTTAAATGCTGTTATTACTTTAGTTCGTATTTTTTTTTGCAATTTTGATCTCGGAAGACATAACTGGTCAAGAAGCTATTTGGATTTTCTGTGCCTTTTTTAATCTACTTGTGCAAGTCTTAATATTATTTGATTTCGAAATGTTCATCGTGAAATGTTCATTCAGCTTGCTCAGTCTTCGTATTGCTAATGGTTAAGTGGTAACAGATGAATCTACCTTGTGGCATACATAGTTATTCATAATATTTGTAATATTTTTTTAGAAATTACGAGAAGATTCAAACTTAAGTCCTCAAAGTCCAGTTGCTTTACGAACTCGTTCACGGTCTCGTTGCTCAAGTATAGAATCGAATGATGCTGGTGAGATACTTCAGCGATTATTATCATTGCATAATGTTATGGTACCGCGTCTAATGCGCAATTAGTAGTAATTTTTTGCTCTCAGTGACTCGTATTATTTTCAGTCTTATGTCTGTTCACTCTTGTTCTGTTAAATTCCATAACATTTTCAGGTATAATTGGTGACACTCCAAAAGCGGTCAATGTTTTAGTAACTCCAAAAAATGTAAGAATTAATTTCAGTAAAATTTGTCAGATTTTGATTTTGCTGGTTGCTGAATTTTATTCCGAATTTATTTTTAGAAGTTAACGAATGCAGTGACGCCTCGTTGGAAAAAGGCTTCACACATGCCTCAACTGGAGGAAATCACTGAGGAGCAGCTAAAATTCAAAGATAATAATAATGAAGAAGAGAAAACAGAAACAAAAAAATTACCGGAAAGAAAGAGAAAGCTATTGGAAGATGGAAATACACCTGTCAAATTGCATGCGGAATCGAGTACTACTGAAATATCGCAGGAAAGCCGTGATTCCGCGAATGGCACGGATATCTCAAAGGAACTAGTAAAACATTCGTCAAAGATGATGGAGAACTTATGGGAAAATACTGTGAAAGATGCAAAAAAATCGCCTGCCAAAGTTTTGGAAAATTCACTTACAAAAAGTCCTAAAGAACCACCACCAGTACAAGCGACTGAAACTTTTCCGCCAAATAATGTGAGGGTTTCGCCAATAAGAACTCGAAAAAGTTCATTGATAAATAGTCCGGGAAAATCGCCTGTTAACTTTAAGGAGATGTTCTCAAAAGAAAGTGATGAAGAAAGAGCGGTGGCAAAAAATCCATTAAGTAATGATTATTTAAATCAAGAAATAAAACTCATCATTGGAGCAAATTTAGAAGAAAATGAGTTGAGTGCATGGCCGAAGTTGGATGACCTTTTTTCACTGTGGTTGAGGTAACCATTTTTTTTCTAATTTTTTCACGGAATTCGACTTTTTTCCCCTTCCTCACCTCCTTTGTTACCACTCGTTTGTTTTATTTTTTACATTTATATCAAAAAATATTTTAGATGGGAAGAACCCAACTTATTTGTGGATAATCTCAAAAGAGCGTACGCCTTTGTGAACAAGGTAGATCCGGGAGTGCCAGCCGTATCGGAGGAATTATTAGAGACTGATATTGAAACGATCTGGCAGCAAATTGCTTATGGGAACAAAAAATTTCATCGATATTTTTCAAAGAGAAAGGTCCATTACTTTTTTTTTTTTTTTTTTGTCCCAGTGAAGTTTTTATTTTGATACAGCATTTTCTTCAATTTTTTTTTATTTTTTCAGCATTTTTTGGATGTGGAATTACCAGGAGAAAAGGAAATAGAAGAGAAGGAAGGAAGTACATTTTCTTTTACTGCTGGACCTGAAGATGAAAATTTTGATGGTAATGAAGAGAGTAACACCGGCCTTTTCAATCTTGCAGAAGATCGTGTTAAGGTACGGCTGAAAAGGGGCACTTTTGGACAAAGTATTCCTGCTGCCGTTTTCTTAGTAAAGTGAATTTAAGTTTTAACGAAGGGTATTTTGCTGAAAAAACTTCTTTGAATTTTTAGAAACTTGAAGAGAACCTCTCTGGGGATAAAAATGATGATGATAACTACAGTGATAAATCGGAGGATAGTGAAGGTAGTGGAATTTCTGGAGCTTCTGACAACATTTCTAAAAAGCACTGGAAAAGTACTGTTGACGATCAGTTTTTCTCATTGGCTGAAATGGAGGAATATTTGGACAAGCAAGAAAAAGGCCAGCTTGATTTGGATGAGAATCTTTGCGAACAGTTTGATGTGGTTCGTTTTTATTTTTTTTTTTTGGATAGCTGAAGTACTACTTGCAACAGTTAAAACATTTAAATCAAATTTTTCTGCTATTTGTCGTGGCAATTACTTTTCATTGCATTTCAAGGTTGCTTTCGACTATTGTCTGTCCGAAATTTTTCAGGATGGTGATCATTCACAAACTGATTATCATTATGCAGATTTTTATGAAAGCCAAAGTAATATTGACGGAAGAAAAGAATTAGAAGTAACTTCGAAAAAGTTGAGGAAATCGAAAAAAGTTTGACCTTTTTTTTTAAAGTTCAAAAACTAGTGGTTTCAGAAATTGAGCATTTTATTTTCAGATATACTCCATTTTCAAATTTCTAAGTTTTTGGATATATCGTTATAGATTTCACAGTCTGATGACGTGAACAGCACTGCAAAAAAAAGAGTTACATTTGCTGATGAGATTATGGGTCATATGGCTGATGAGAGTGGTGATGATAGTGTTGATCGTAATAGTTATGACGACGGTCAAGGTTCATTTATGCAGTACTTATTTGTTTTTGATTTATTTGACTTTGTTAAGTATACCCATTACTTTTCATGGAAAGAAACTATAATTTCATCCATTACTTTTCATATTTTAGAACAAACAGTTCTTCTTGGTCAGGTAGACGAAGAAGAAGATAATGAAACGGAATTTCAACGCCGGCAGAAAAAAGTAAGATGAAAGCCTAACAAGTCGTAGTCTGAATTTTTATTTCCACTTGTGAAACTCAGATTTCTAGTTTGTTTTCAGCTCAAGGAACGAATTACTTCTATAGAACAGGCAAATTTAGCTCCAAGGACTTGGGATTTGAGTGGTGAAGTGAGAGCTATAGAAAGGGAAGAAAATACAATGTTGGAGAAACACATGGATTTCGATCAAGCAGCGCCATGCGGTTTACTTTAACTTCCATTTAATATAATTTTAACCGTTTTTTTTTTCTTTGAGGGGGGTGAGGGGAGAAGAGGTGTCATCCACATATATTTTCCCTATCATTGCAGTCCTGTAGTGTACAAATGAAAAGAATATTTTCAGCCCCAATTATCACAGTAGATACAACTGCCGTTCTAGAATCGAAAATAATCCAGCGAATTAAAGATAAAGTATGTAGTTTTTGAAATTTAACTATAAGAATTTCGGAAACTGGTTCGCTCCTAGCAGTTATTTTTTCTTAAGAATCTTGAATGTTTTCAAGTTTGAAAATCGAATTATATTAGTTCAAATCAAATACAGATTTGTTAATTGTTGTTCACTTTAAACTGCGGCGAAAATTGTGCGACAATTTCAGGCATTTGATGATGTATTAAGGACAGAGCATCGGACGGAGAATAACACAGCTTATCGGGCACCAGTTGCGGAGGGAGACGTTGTGAAAAAATCACTGACAGAAGTTTATGAAGAACAGTATCAGGAAACTCAACATGGAGTAATATTTTGGTTTTCCGACAAATTCCAGTGTAGCGAAAGCTTAAATTTAGGTTTTTAAATAGGTTTTTCTAATTCCTCAGCGTTAATCAGTTATACCTGTTTTAGGTAGGAATTGAGGAAAAGACGAATGAAAAACACGAAGAAATCAAAAAGCTGATGGCGTCGCTATTTCAGAAACTAGATGCTCTGAGTCATTTCCGTTATATCCCGTCTGAAGTAAGTTTAATGTTGTGACAATAAATTTATTCATTTCGGAGCCATTCGAAAGACATATTATTTCATTTTTTTTTATTTTTTAGCACTTTATTTGTTTGTTATTCAGTGTGATTCATAGTCAGAAGTTGGATTATTAGCTCTAATGCTATATTTTTATGTAGGTCCGTCCGGAAGTACGCATCTTAAATAATATGCCCTCACTTCAAAAAGAAGAAGTAGGACCTCTAGCATCTACGGACGCTGTACTTTTAGCACCGGAAGAAATCCGCAAGCATGTTAGTGGTCAAATTAAAGGTGATGATGAGAAAACAAAAACAGATCGATCCCGCTCTCGTCGCAAGAAAAAGGTCGCTTTTCCAGCACTTTTTTTTTTCATGCATTTTTTATTAATTAAGATAATGTGAACACATCACAGTGGGATTAATTCTACTTCCACCATCCACATGGTATATTTGATTGTAGCCGTCCAAAGATAAAAATTTGAAAGTACACTTTTAGCTTATACGGAAAGGTAGAGGTGAATGAGGTGTGAAGGGCTGCAAAAAGGTCATACGTTTTTCACATATTGGTGAATTCTTCCCAAGTTTGGATTCTAAGATTGCTTAGTTTCAAATTGGATGGTTGTCAGGATTTCCTGGTGCTGTGTATATCCTTACTGCGGCAACGCATCTTTTCCTGATTTTTCAGAAGTGGCAACACATTAAAAGGCAGCAGTCTGATTCTGCGAGTAAGGCAGATGAAACACCTGCCAAAAAGCAAAAGTTGATGTCCCAGTATAGCAAAAATGGTAGTATGAAGCTGACATCAGCTTCGTTTTTCCAACGCCTTCAAGATAAAAATACCGGAGAGGCAAGTGTCTTTTCTTTATCTTTGACATGAAGTCAATAAATTAATTAAGGAGCCTTCGAAGACAGGTTTTAAGCACTTAGCAACATTTTAGGTGAACTGTTGATTAAATCCAGATTTTTAACAATGTGATTTATTCAAATAATTGTGGTGATCCTCAGAACGGCTAATTTATTAATAGCTTTTAATTATTCCTTTCAGTCGAAACGTAGGAATTCCAGAATCAGTGAAGTGGATCCAACAAAGAAAAAATTAAGCACAAATTATAAACTATGACGGTGATGCCCATTGTTGTTTATTTTGTTTCATTTCATAAAATCGATAAATTTTTCCAGTTAAGTTTTCATTTGTTGTCGTTCTGTTTTAAGCTAACACCCACTTTTTAGCCAATGAAGAAAGCATGAAATTAGTCTTATTAAAAAGAGAGGCGACCAATATCACTTTCTGACCACACTCTACAACCGCAATTATCTGCATACATTCCTAACATGGTCTCAGCCATTGTTGATGATGCTAGGTCTTACTATTTATATTAGTTGATATTTGCTGCAGTTCTAATATTCCGTTCTATGCGGAATTCGTTCCTTTAAGTTAATTCCTACACAATTGCGTTTGCAAACTCTCAGGACCTTCTGGGTAATTTTATCAATGTAAATTCTTTTTTTTTTTAAATGTTAGCAATCCTTTTTTAGTGTTCTGCCACAATTCTTAGATCATAACAAAAAAAGCCTTACATGAAGTGAAAATCATTTTAAATTTTCATTTTCTGCTTTTTGTAGCTATCTGCCTTTCATCACCAAATTCCACTTGACTGATACACCTTTTCACAAAATTCCTCATTCAGTTAATCAGCCAATTGAATTGCTATCTAATAAACCTACCCATGTTCAATAAGTATGAGTGCTGAAAATTTCTTTTACACTGAACTGAATGATGCAACACATGAGTTTTAGTTTTCTTAAGTGGTTGGTTTTTCGTGAGTGGTACTTTCATCAGGTGAACAAACTGGAGAATTATATCATAAATTATTAGAAACGCTTTTGAGAGATTTTCTCCCTACAAGTTGAATAAAGCTTTAATTTCTTTAAGATTCTAACCATTTAACTGTAAATTCAAACTCAAGTCCACAGATCCGTTAGAATATGTGGGTGTAAACTTTGATAAGCAAACGAATGGATTGATTTAGAAGTTTATAAATGATATAATACACTTGATGATCATTAAAAACTGATTCAGCGTTCGTTAAAAATACAAGATTTTAAAGACACATGGCTAATTCTATGCAGTTAATGAGAGTGATAAATATTATTGGAGATATAAAGACAAAAGTCTATTTATTCCTTATCTTTTACTAAAATAATATAAGCTATCTAGTAGACAAGAAGTTATGGGCCTATGCTAAGCTATTTCCAAATATTAATATAAGACTTCATTCTTGAAATAAATTCCAATCTTGCTATGCTCAATTTCTTTTTCAGCTCAAATTACATCGAGAAGAAAAAGACTTGGAAAAATATAAGGGAATTTTCAAAATTAATGTGAATCGAATGAAAATAACAAAACGTTAAAAAAAAAAGAAAAAAATTATGAGTTGTAAAAAAATTCGACGAAGCTTTTCCTCAAATTTGACTAATTTAAAAAATGTTTTTTTTAGAGCCATTTTTGAGATTTCCAAATAAAAGAAAAATGAAAAAATCGCCAGATAAAAAAAAGAATGAAAGAAACAATGAGAAACAAGTTTCGAGTTAAAACAGTAAAAGTAAAATCTCGTAGACTACGTCGAAATCTGCTGGAACAGAAAATTCCCATCCTAAATCTCCAAACTACTTGAAGTGGTTCTTTGCAAAAAAAAAAAGAAATGCTTTTGAAGTGGATAAATAGAAATTAGAGAAAATCATATAGTCTTCTTTCTCTTTCAAAATTTCCGTTCAAAATGACGCTTAATTTATTATTTAACTTTTTCCAATTTTTAAAAAGATAGGAATTCAAAATTGCTAATTTAAAGACCTAGAATTCAGCAGTTTCAGAATTCATTTAGGCGTAGAATTTTATAATTTCCTTAAGAAACATTGTAACGGTTAATTAAAACTTCAGATTACTGCAAGCTACATTTGAAATCTGATCAGTTATTCCCTTAAGTTTGAAGTCCAAAATTTATTGTCTATTTCTTTATGATGATCATCTAAACTTGAAATAGAAATCGAAAACTGCTTGCAAATCTTGATGCTTATTTAATTTGTTGATTTGCCAATTCAGGAAGTAATTTTATGTGGATTGCAGATAGACTGACCTTCATCAATAAATATAATGGCAATAAGAGACGAGAAGACAAAATTCGAGTGGTTCAATTTCGTTTCCATCTGAAGGACCAAATTTAGGAAACCTTCATAACAATTCAACATAATTGAATGCTTTATTCCACGTTGTTCCCCGATAATTCTTCTCAGTCATATCCGTTGATAATTCCATTGCATGAACTTTGAAATAATCACTGCTAAGCAAACATTTTGAAAGATCAGAAATTATTGGAAAAAA